>PVLA01016076.1:0-22245 GCA_004027455.1 Hydrochoerus hydrochaeris
ACATATTTCAAAGCATCATATTATATTTCATAAGTATTGAGAATAACAGACATTAATTACTTGTCAATTAACATAAATACATGAATATTCACAAATAAAAGTATGAAAATGTTTGTAATAAATAGGAAAAACTACTGGTATATGGGAATAGAGTTCCAAAAACAGTACTAAAGGAAACTGATAAAAGCATGATAATAATAAATTAAGTTTTGCTTATAAAATACCAATACTTTTCTGGAAATATCGAAATAAGATGCTATTTTTTATTTACTAATTGATAATAATATATTTGAAAGCATAATGTTGACATATAATATATGAAATTTCATTCAAAAGTGTTAAAATAATCATGTCAGCTAACAAGAAATTCAACTTGTAGGCAACTTTTAAGGATTGACTAGAAATGTGGGAAATTATTTGCATATTTATTATTGATACTAATAATACATTGCAGAAATTTATTTAACAATAATGTACTGGATAATTAAGTGATTACATAACTAAATACTGGGATATTCTACAACTTAAAGAAGTTTAAGAACTGAAAGAATGAAAATACTAGAAAAAAACACAGGAGACATTATAAAATACCAGTATATGCCAAGATTTTAATATGACTGCAGAAGCACTGGAAAGAAACAAAACTAAACAAATGGGATTATATAAAATTTAAATAATTATGCATGGCAAGGGAAATAATACTCAGAATATTTAAGAAACTCAGAAACCTCAATGAGAATGAAAACAAATGTTTCAGTTAAAAAATGACAAACTATCTGAATAGATATTGTCAAATGTCATTACAAATGACCAAGGAACATGTGAACAGTGTTCAGTAGCATTAGTATCAAGGAAATGCAAATAAAAAAACACAGTAGGGCACTGTGTGACTACAGTTAAGAATGGCTATTACAAAAAACATCTGCTGGGAAAAAGGAACTCTCATATATTATTGGTGGGAATGTAAATTAGTGCAGATATTATGCAGAATACTATGGAGTTTCTTCAAAAATTAAAAACAGATTTACTACATGATCCATGTATTGTACTTCTGGATATATATGCTAGGAAATAAAATCAGAACACCAAAGATATATCAGCAGCATCACATCTAGAGTGCCACTGTGCAAAATATGTAAGCTACAGAATCAATTTAGGTGCTCATAAGGGATGAGTAAATAAAAGTTGACATACATATTCATACACATTATCCAGGAATAATGATGATTTGCAACAAAATGGAGAGAACTGGAGGATGTTATATTAAGTGAAACAAGTCAGACACAGAAAGACAAGTACTATAATACAACTCATACGTGGAAGCTAAAGAAAGTTGCCATGAATGCAGAATAGTAATTATTACAAGTTTTGCAGATTAACAGGAAGGTTGACAAGGGAACATGAATTTCTATAGAAAATAATCATCATTTTAAATAAGAGACTGATTAACACAGATTAATTTTTCAAGTGTCACCAGTGACTTTTTACTGAAAATGTCATACAGTCCACCAGCATTATCAATACCTCAAATATGATCAATAACTGCCCATTTTCTAGAAATGAGCTCATCAACTTCAGACTCCTCTGAGGAATCAACAGAATTTCTTTCCATACCTTTTACAGTGAGGTTTATTTTGGGGTTACATTTTGGTACCTTTCCATAATCTTCTGAATTCTAAACCACTATACCCAGTAGAGACTTAATCTCTTATGATCGGTGTGGAATTTACTCTTTAAAATTCTAACAAGGGAAGAATCAGTCTGAAGTCAAAGTAATAAAATGTGAAACAATATTGGTAAAGAGATTTCTTTTTCCCAGAAATTAGCACCATTCTCAATATTGTTAGTGGAATCCGAGACTATCCAGAAACATTAATTATGTGGCCCACCAATAGATTCTTGCACAGTTTAGTAAATAAACAGAAAATTTTCTGAGTTTTCAGAGCAATAGATGTTTAAATATAGGAGAAAACAATATAAGACATCAGATGCCTTTTGTAAATGACAGGGTATGCATGGGACATTTGTGGAGGGCTGTGTATATGTGAAATACTGCATATGTATCTCAGAGATAGCAAGGAGACAGACAGATTTGGGGGACATGAAGTGCTGTTATGTTTACAGAAAATGCCTATGGAGCCTTACATTGTTCCACTATTCTGAACTGTCTCTCACCCATGTTATAGGAGCATCCCAAATAAAATGGTAAATGCTTCTTTCCAATAAGAGAGAAAATATGTTCATTTGCAATAAGGGAGAGGAAATGGATATATTTTTCAGCTTTTAATCTCAGTGAAGTTTAGTCTCTGAGTTTAAAATCACTAGGTATATGCTTCCAGGTGTAAGTTCTATGCCAGGTTTAGACTCCCACTATTTTAAAGCTTAGGACCTTTAGGGATAAATTGATTGAAATGACCATCTTAGTGAAACAATATAAGTGGCATTCACTGAAGAAGAAAACAACAATATTGGGGAAAAACTATTATATCATTATCATAATTTAATAAATGGGAAAACAATTTGTATGATGGTGTCATTTTTTTTCTTTTTTTTTTGGTACCAGGGATCAAACTCATGACTTTGCACTTGCTAGGCAGGTGCTTGTGCCACTGAGCTAAACCTGCAACCCCTAATAGTGTCATTTTTTACTCAGATTTAGCAAATGTGTGTATATATATGCTCTGTCATGCACAATTATGTGATTGTTTTCTAAGGACTAATAAATAATGTGCCAGTTTGATTATTAGTAGAATAAGGAAACAATTCATGATTAACAAATGTAGTTGCTTCACTCTTTCCATTTCAAATATTTTATTCTTAGGCTTTGTTAGAAACTGATGCTAAGAATATTGAAGATATGTCACTAGAGAATAGTATATTAAATAAGCATTACAACAGTAGAATCAAAAAAATGTCGTAGGACCTCTGGGTCCAAACTATGCATGACATTTATTTCACTTGGCTATAATTACTTTTCATTAATATTTTTAATTAATTGACTTTAGTTGAGAAGAGGATTCACAGAATGCAGAACACTTACCAAAGGCTAGGAGTTCAGTCATAATTGCTAAAAATGCAATAAATTCACAGCAACAAAAATCAACTTTGCAGTAGAGATTAATGTCTCAAAATACTTTAACATATATTTATTTTTATCAAACTTTGTCATTATTAATGCAGCAGCTATGCCAGACATGGTGGTGCTTATTTGAAATCACAGCATTCAGGAGACTCAGGTAGGAGTATCACCCTGAGTTTGAGGCCGTTCTTGGCTACATAGCGAACTTAAGGCCAGACTGAACTACACAGTGAAAGCTTGTCTCAAAAAATGAATGAATGAATGTATGAATAAAGTAACTAGCATCTTTTATTGTATGTCTAACCGGTGTCTGCACATGCACCAGATAATCACCAGTCCTACTTAGAACTGTCAATGTTTATGACAATAAGCATTGTCAAAAATAAAATAATTGATTTATCTGTTATTGGATCATGTTACAAGACACTAAAAGGCCATAACATTAGGAACCATGGTCCATAGAAGAATCACTTGAATCTTTTATGTTTATTATAATGGATGTTTTTCATTGGAAACTACATTAAAAAATTGATATCTTTCTAGTCAGTGAAACTGCATGGAAAAAAATAACTATAAAAGCAAGAAACAATCAAAAAGAGATTTAAAATTTCTCTGAGTACAATATTTACATGTGTGTATTTCTTTTTTAAATTTTTTTATTTAAAGAGAAAAAAAACAGAAAAAAGGTAGAGATATTACAGAATTTCAAAAAAAAGGATAAACTAAGAGATCACTGGTTGATAAATTACATATTGTCCTTTTAGAAATCGTTGTTTAAGTCACAAAATTAGAACATACAAAGTAGACATTCAATCAGTGAGACTGTAAACAGATCTGTTGAACAATCCAACAAGAACTGAGAAGTATGGTTATCAATCCTACACACTTAAATATTCATGCAGTTATATCTTTTATAGCATTTCCTCTTTTTTAAAATAGCAATTATGCATTTTGAAATTTTTTATTTAAAGATAAAAAAGCAAAAGAAAAAAAAAGGGTAACAACAATACAGAATTCTAAAAGAAAAAAAAACCACTAAGAAATCACTAGTTGTTAAATTGCATATTGTCATCTTGGATGTAGTTGTTCAAGCTACAAATTTAAAGGTTACATAGTAGACATTCAAACAGTGAGACTGCAAACAGTTCTGGTCAAAGATCCAGCAAAGATTCAGCAATATGGTCATCTATTTTACAATGTGTGTATTTCTTCAATGTGTTCATTCTTCAGAAAGGTGGACTATTTAATTTAGCCAAATATAGTAAAAGAAGAGAAGAGACCATATCAATACAATTAGAAGTGCAGAAAGCAAGTAGAAGACATTACTGAAATCTAGATAATTATAAGATACTATTTTAAATAATACCTTAATAAATTGGAGAATTTTGAACAAATAGATAAGTTCTCAGATACTTGCCAAATACCAAAATTAAACCAACCAAGAATCTATAAAAACCCTAAAGATACCAAAAGAGGCAATGAAATTGATGGTAGTAATAAAACCTCTACCCAACAAGAGAAGGCCAGGACCCAATAAAATCATTGCAGAATTTCATTAGAACTTCAGTTGAAAGATATCAATAATTTTCAAACTCTTCTATGAAGGTGAGAAGGGAAAGAAGCTACCAAACTCCTTCTATGATACCAGAATTACCCTGGCACTAAAATTGCAATACAAAACAATGATAACAAAAAACTGAACCAACCTAAAAAAAAAAAAAAAAAAAAGCTACAGGCCAACATACTTTGGAATCATAGAGGCAAAATTCCTCAACAATATATTGTCAAACAGAATGCAGCAAATCATTAAAACGATTATACATTAAGACCAAGTTGAATTCACCTCAACAATGAAAATACAGTTCAATATACATATATCAATAAACATGACACACTACATAAAATAAGGCTAAAAAAATTACGTCACCAATTTAACAGATGAAGGAAAAGCCTTTGACCAAATTGTTATTATCCATGGGATAATTTTTTTTTTCATGTTGGCTTAACAGTGCTTTATTGCCTAGTATGTTTTCAATTTGAAGAAAGTTCACCTTCTGCTGAGAAGAATGTGTGTTCATGTGCTCCCCTATTGCAGATAACTATTAAGTCCCTTGGAAGTTTTTCTTTAATTGTAGTACTTCTTTGATGAACTTTTTGTCTAGTTAGTCTATTTGTGACAATGGGTATTGAAAACCCCATATTTGTGTTTATTTTTGTCTAATATTCTCTGTACAGTTTTATAAAATTGGGTGCACCATCATTTAGTGTAATTATGCTAATAATTGCTATCTTTTCCTGTTTAGTTTTTCCACTAACCAATGTGTAGTGACCTTCTTTGTCTCTCTCATCACTTTTAGCTTGAAGTCCACTATATTTGGGAAAAAGGATAGCTACTCCTGCATATATTCAGGGTCCCATTATATGAGATGTTGCTTTCCATCCTTTGGGCTTTTTAGTCTATGAATTTCTTTTTTGGGTTAAATGTGTTTATTGGGTACATCCTACCATTTATTTTTTCTTCTTGATCCATTCTGCCAATCTATGTCTTTTAATTAGGAATTGAGACCACTCACATTGATACTTATTACTGAAAGGTATTGGCATATTCCTATCATTACATTATTTTCCTATTGCTGACTCCCTTTCTTTTGCTTCTATTTAACTGCTCAAACTACAAGGTGTGTGCCTTCTATTATTCCTTTTGTTATTGCTAACTTCACTATGAGAATTTTTTGGAGTGCCAATTTTGAGGTCAGGAATATTTAGGATTTTTTTTTTACCTTGGAAGTATCTTAGTTTTCCATAAATTTTGACGATTAATTTTTCAAGATATGTGAGTCCAGGTTGGAAAGTTTCTTTCAAGGTCTGATCATACTAAAATGTATGACACATTATCTATACTATCTTTTACCTTTGATTTTATAAAAATTTCTTAATGTGATGACTTTGACAATGTTATGTAACCTAACAAAATAAAACATTTCATGAAAAATATATAGTATTATCAGAAATGCCAATTGTTAAAATACTTTACTTGGCCATGAATGGTGGCCATGGAATTCAGAATAATGTAATTAGAACTAAACATAATAAAAGCATTGATAGATTTCCACACTCAAAACTATAAAATATTGATAAATGAAATATGGAAGGATATAAATGGAAAGACATTCCAAGTTCATAGATTATAAATTTTGATATGGCTCAAATATCAACATTAAAGCAAATTTTAGTTTCAATGCAAACTTCATCCAAATTTTATTTACGTTTCCACTAGAAGAGAAAAAAAGCATTTAATTCATAGACAGCTGAATCAATCTCAAGGGAAAAAAGAAAGATATAGATATCCACTTCCTAAATTTAAATTACATTACAAAGCTACAGAAATTAAGAGCATTATACTTACAAAAACAAATAGCCAAGAGATCCAAGATGGCTGATTGAGATGTAACATGATAGAAACTCAAATGCTGGAATCTGACACCATGGAGAGGACCAGATGAAAGAAGAGAAATTCTAGCAACCCAGGAACAAACTGAGAAAAAAGAAAAAAAGTTTAAAAAGAAGAAGCCTGGATGGAGAGCTGGAACTGGGCATGCTCTGGTACCTGTGCTTCATGCATCTTGGAGTCCAGCAACTCACGATCAAGCTGGGGTCACAGCCCTGCTGAGAGCAGAGGGTTGCTGAGCTGCAGACCCTTGGCAGGAAGAGGTGCTGCAATGGGGAGTGGAGACCACAAATGGAGCTGCATGGATTTTGGTGAGCCTTGGGAATTGGATTCCCTAGAGAGAAATCACCTGCAGGATGACATATTGGATTTGGGCAAGTCAGGCTTGAATCAACAGCTGAGGTGGCTTCAGTCAGTGGCTCCTGGCCCAAAGTGCATTGGTAGGATCTGCTTGGGCTGGGCTATACCCCTGACTGAGACCCAGTAGCCAGGAATGAGGCTGTCCCAAACCTATGACATCAACAGGGCACAGTCTAACGTGCTGAAGTCACTCACTGGTTGAGAGAGGAGGGGCCAGCCCACACCACCGCCACTGTGTGCACCTCACAAATCAACAGCAGACAGGGGAGAGCAGCACTGCCCTATTCAGTAAGCTGTAGAGGAACTTAAGGCAGTACGTAAAGGTCCAGACACCTCCACCATTCACCTGAAGCATGACAAGACAGAGAAACAGCTAAAGGCCTTCAACCACTGACCCAGGGAAAATAAGCTCAGGATGGGTGAGTACAGAGGAGATTGAGGGCAGTAGACATGCAGTATCAGACCCAGTCTCATCGGAAATCCAACACACAAATCCAAAAGCAAGATATAAGAAGATTAATAAAACACTGGGAAGAATGGAGGAACCAGAGAAAGGAGAGAAGCCTTTGATGAAGAATATAAACAAAATCTAGAATACATGAAACAGATCCAAAAAGAATATCAGTTAATTAAAAACTCCATTGAAAGCTGGCAAAACTTCTCAAAAGAAACCAAAGACAGACTTTTAAAACTTGAAGATAGGCTTGCAATGTATGGTCATGAAAGGAAAGATATTTTAAAAATAACAAGGAACCAGGAAGTAATGATACAAAGGCTAGAATATGATAAGAGAATTTATAACTGAAGAATAAAAAATATGAGCAAATAAGCAGGGACAAATACAAATGAAATAAAAAGGTTAATCACAGAAATAATTAAGGAAAACTTCCCAAGCATAGGAAGTGATGTTCAGATATATGAGGCATACAGAACTCCAGCCAGCTACAACCAAAACAGATCTACACCCAGACATATAATAGTCAGGATCCCAGAAATCCATCACAAGAACAGAATATTAAAAGTGGTCAGAGAAAAGAAACAGATTACCTGTAAAGGAAAACTCATCAAAATCACAGTGGACTTCTTGATATAAACTATCAAATCAAGAAGAGCTAGGAGTGAAGTATTCCAAGTCCTGAAAGAAAATAACCTCAAACCCAGGTTGATGTACCCTGCAAAACTGTCTCTCAAAATTAATGAAGAGACAAGATATTTCCACGACAAAGAGGAACTGGGGAGTTTGTGACCACCAATCCAACCCTGCAAAGAATACTGAAGGACATTCTAGAAACAGAGAAGAAAATCATCAGGATTCCAGAAACAATGGCAGAAAGGCCTCAGTGAAAGGGGCAGACAGTGGAATGAAGGAGAAAAGTAAACAACAGTGACAGAAAAATAGCATAGCAGAGATAAAGCAGAGAAGATTGGCTATATTGATGTTTTGTTTTGACTGATTTTATTTGACTCTGGTATGCCTGAGGGTGTCAAGTCTGGGAGTAGGGGCAACTACTCTGGGGATGGAAGGATTCAGTAGGATACCCATTCTGGTTTATTAACTGCCTTTGAAGTCCTATAATGTCTCCAATGTTTGGGTTTTATTGATGCAACCCAAGGTTGAATCTATGTTTTATTTTCTCTAATCCTATTAATGAATTAATTATTGCTTTAGGAGCAAAGAATCCTTAGTGCTATGTACTAAGTTTAATTATACTATGCCTGATGATATAGACAATTTTATTGAAAATAACAGGAGACATCATGGTGACAACCTTAGATCACCTAGTATTGTGGTTTTATATGTTCTTCTCTTTTGTTTCTCTAGGAATTTGTATTGTTGACTTGTTTTGGTTTGTTTTTCCCTCTAATACAGAAAGGCTATGTATGTATGTAGAGACTTATATATGTGTAGAACTTTTAAACAGTTTGTAAGAATTGATTATAGTTATTGTAAAAAGAGAGAGAGGAAGGGAAAGTATTCTAAAGGATATAATTGCATGTATGTTTGAGTTTGTAGGATTGTTGACAATATTACTAAGTTTTATGTTGGATAGATGAACAGAGCTGATTGCAATCTCACTGTTTAAATGTCTACTTTGTATGCTTTACCTTTGACACTTGAACAACTACTTCTAGGAGGAAAATATGTAATTGTCAACTGGTGATTTCTTACTGGTTTTTGTTTTTGGTTTTTGAAGTTTTGTATTTGTATCCTCTTTCTGTTTCATTTTTTCCTTTAAATAAAAAATTTTTAAAAAACCAAATAGCCAAATAATTGAAAAGATGCTCACATCATGAATCACCAAGAATGAAACCTAATCCATCAGTAAGCTACCATCTCCAACCTGTTAGTATCGCTATAATAAATACCAAAAGACACATTTTCCAGGATACAAAGATGTCAAAACACTTTCACTTTCTCAGTGGGAAAGTGTGGCAGTGTAAGTCATGGAGAGCAACATTATGGAAGATCCCTGAGAATTGAAAATAAACTCTCATATGACTCATCAATCATATTTCTAGGTTTATATCCAAATGAATGCAAATCAGGATGCTGAAGAGGCAGCTTTACTCTCAAATCCACTACAGCATTATTCACAATAGCCATGTACAGAAACAATTTGAATGTCCACCAATGGAGAACTGGATATAGAAAATGTGATGATGTAGTGTGTACACAACATGGAGTATTATTCAGCTTTTAAAAATGGAAATTCTGCCATATGCAATAACATTAAAGATATAGTGTACTGAGTGAAAAAAAACAGCAATTGCATGATTCCAATCATGTGAAGTATCTAAAATATTGAAGTTCATAGAAATAGATTTGAATGTTGGTTACCACTCTTGATGGAGGGGTAAGAGAGCACTCATTTTACAATAGGTATGAATTTTCTGTTATACAGGGTAAGTTCTAGTTCTTTTCTCCTCAAGATGATGCCTATATTGAACCATATCCTTGTGATTTAAAAGATCTAAGAGGACAGATCTTATTCTGTACTTTTTTAAAAATTTATTTTGTTTTGTTGAGACAGAGT
The DNA here is from genome assembly GCA_004027455.1 of Hydrochoerus hydrochaeris. Classification (NCBI taxonomy): domain Eukaryota; kingdom Metazoa; phylum Chordata; class Mammalia; order Rodentia; family Hydrochaeridae; genus Hydrochoerus; species Hydrochoerus hydrochaeris. The sequence continues at coordinate 9,923 of PVLA01016076.1, forward strand.
CTCATTTTATACTTCAGCTGGTCTTGAACTCACTAGGTAGCATATGCTGGCCTTGAACTCATGGAAATATTACTGCTTCAGCCTCTCTCATGCTGGGATTACAGGCATGTGCCGCCATACTCTGCTTTATTTTTTTTAGTAATTTAATTGACACAAAAAATTCATTTCTGTCAAATTTGTATTATGACAACTCTATTTGGCACTTTAAATATTCCTGACATAACTGATAAAAAGTACTATTTTAAATTTATCTATCTCCACATATGGGTAGTATCCATATTAGTAGGCAGTAGAGTATTAAATTCTTTTCTAAAATGTTTATTTAAATGGAGGCAAATTATATGGAAATATTTTTGTTGGAAAGAAGATTGCTTGTTGATTAAATGACAAGGCTCATGTTTGGTGAACATGGGTGACATATAATTGTCTAACCATTCCAAAATCAAAATTTAGTATTTTGCAGAATTAGCCCAGATCATGTACTGTTGATGTTCCTGTTAAATATTTCATTCCTTTTTCTAAATCACATAATGCTACTCATCTGGGATACTTCCTCTTTGGCTTTCATTTCAAGTAAACAAGCATGATGTCTTGTACTACCAATACAGAAATCCCCACAGGAGAGTTTGCTTTTGTTTTGTTTCAATAGATTCTCTTGACCTGGTAGTAGACAGAAAATGATACAATTACACCATTTATTAACTTGCAGTAGGTTATGCAGAATATCTTTCTAGATAGACTTGTTTATGCATCCAAGTGATTTTATATTTCATTTGCCATTTTAAATTTTATTATAACCCAATAAATATATATAATTAGATTTTTTGAGAACAAAAATCTCAACCATAAGAATAAAATTTTGCTGAACTTAGCATGTGTAAAGTGGAAGACAGGCATACATTAAAATTATTGACATCTGAGTCCTAAGCTTTCAAACTGTATATGAACTTAAAGCAATGTGGAGATGTTTTACAGAGCTGAAATATGCATACAATCCCTCTGCCCACAAACATTATTGGTTACAAAATCTCACTAAATAATGAAAAATGATCATAAGAGTTAAATGTTCATCACTTATATTAGTATACATGTGTTCCACGCACATATACACAGGAAGAATGAATATTAGGTCAAATAAGGTAAATCTATTATAATTTTAAATTAATTTCTAACTAAGGAACTAAGAAAATCATTAAACCCAAATTTTTCAGTTCATGTTTCATGAATTTTTAAAAAGTAGTTATAGATTACTTTCATAGCTATATATTAACAGTTAATATATGTTTTATTCGCCCAAGGTTGCATCTATGTTTTATTTTATCTAATCCTCTTAATGAATTAATTATTACTTTAGGAGCAAAGAATCCTGAGTTACTTTTTCCTTGATTTTGAAATAACAGAAACCTAGAATGGTCTCTTGAGACTCAAGTATTTCAGAAATAGTTTGGCTAACTCCTGGAAAACATTTTAAATCAGAAGAGAGAAAAATCAGTTTCATAAACGGAATGGAAGTATAATTTTTTGTTACTGTTTTAAATGAAAAAAGAATAAAATCAATGGTACAGAATTGCATAACAGAGTAATAGGAGATTAACATCGGTTAATATACTGCATATTGTTCTCTTCAAAATAGTAATTCAAATTTCAAGATATGGATACAAGAAATTGATCAAGCAATTGAGCAATGAAAATACAAACTGTTCTTTTCAATGAACTAAAAGAAATTAATGATGTAATTAGCTACCTTCTACAGACCCAGACACACATATGAATGTATATAATAATCTGCTCCATTCTTTCTTTTTTCCCTTCTCATATTTCAGTTGTCCTTTCTTTTGGAGCAGTTTTTTTCTGCTCAAATGGAAGTGCACTTTTTTTTTATAACAGAAGCTTGTGACTACTTTGTACTAAAGCATGCCTGTCTTTAGTTTTCATTAAAAATATTAAAACTATTCACTAATAACTATTTTAGAAAATCATATTATGTAAGTAAAATATTTTTTAAATTAGTTTATAGAACTAATACAAGGAAATTAAAGCAATAGTTACAAGAATGCAAAATAATAAAGATCACAAAACAATGTTTTAGTAATTCATTTTTAAAGGCCCACAAATAGTGTAAATATTGAAATACACTGAATTATTCAATATATTACAAGGAAACAGTACAAAGTTGGATGAAATAAAATTATTATACACAGAAGAATGATGAAGTAGTATCTGCTCTGTGATACTCAATGGTTTTGGAAAGAATGTAGGAGAAATACATACCATAAATAGTGTTCAAATGATGCAGATATGTAAAATAATACATTTTAGAAAAGGAGAAAATACAATATTTTTACATAAATATATAGTTCCTTTGATTTGGTTTTGTTTTGTTTTGTTTTATATATGCTGTGTGATTTGAATTATTCTACTCTTGAATACAGAAAAACAAAGCACAAAAATTGTTAAAAAAAATAATGATATGTTCCCTGTGCAGAGTAAACTTTCCAAACTATTTAAATAGGATTTAACTGTTAGAAATAAATACATTTCTGCTATTGACAGCACTGAAACTGTAACATAATCTTAAATTCTGATTTTGAAACATCACCCTGATACTCATTTTAAAAAGTCAAACCAACTCAGTGGAAGTTGTGTAGATATGGAAAAAATAGTAGTAAAATGAATTTCAGATAATTAATATATCATTTAAATTATACATGCAGATAAGAAATCACTTGGAAATAATATGTTTAAATGAATAATAACCAAAAATACATATTATTCAAATTCTGGAGGAAATTTTTTAAGGATATTAAAGACAACACACCAAAATACACTCTCAAATTAACCTATAGTATATAATTATATGTCATCTGAAATTTCAGGCTAGGAATACCATTTGTAAATGGATAAACTTGAGAATATACATTTTTGTTTTTATACATTCCTATATAGGGGTGCATATATTCTAATTTTTCTTCTTCACTTCTGTAGATTTGATTAGGCTCATTAAAGAGAAATGAAGAACCAATCAACAATAGAGTTCATCCTCTTAGCCTGATAGATGACCTACACTTGCAAATTGTGATTTTTTTATTTCTATTTCTAAACTACACATTGAGTCAGATGAGTAACTAAGTCATTATACTTCTCACTCTGTAAGATCCTTGACTTAAGATACTAATGTATTTCCTCCTTTGAAATGTCTCCTTTTTGGAAATCATACTCACAACAGTGTGTATTCTCAGATTCTTGGTAACCATTGTGATTGGAGATAAAACCTTTTCTTATAATAGCTGTGCAGCACAGTTATTTTTGGTTCTTTTACTAGGAGTTACAGAATTTTACCTCCTGGCTGCCAAGTCTTATGAGTGCTATGTTCCCATCAGAAAACCATTGCATTACCCAGTTATTATGAACAACAAAAAAAGACATAAATACATAAACAAAATATTGCTACATGGTATGTAATTATTGTTATAATAGAAGTCTGTGAAAATATTTTGAATAGGCAGGATAACCTCTGTGGAATTTTGAAGACGAGAAACTTTTCAAGAGAAAGTTTACAGTTCTCAGACTAAAAACATAGACAGTGACTTCTATGAAAGTTTACAGTGAGAAAAAACTTTCTTTGAAAGTTTGAAAAAACTTTTTTTTTAGTCAAAAACCTGTACAAAGAAAGAAGGATTTGGTATAAAATATGAAATGGGTATTACATAACTGTGTATTTGGAAAATAAGTGTAAGATGGTAAGAAAAGGGTTTTGAGGTATTCGACTGGGTTCAGTAAACTTTTTATTACATAGTGTTAGGATATTGTGCAGATTATGCAAAATTTTCAACACTTAACTTTTCAATATGTAATCAAAGGAGAAATGTAACTTACACTACTTATTCAGTAAATATATGCTATTAGAATAGTTTCACCACTCAGTAACCATTCTTGAAGAAGTCAAGAATGTAAGAATATCTACAACTAGCACTTGACCTACTAATGTAGATATGGGCAAGAATAAGCCTGGAGCAGTAGAAAGATGAAACATGATGGAACATAGTAACTAAGTAAGGTTTTGAACTTAAACGTGCTGTGTTGGTTATTTCTAAACATTTTTTCTAAGAACATCTTACATAGGTTTACAAAATCATTTATATTTTTTAAATTGACACATAATAATTATACATATTTATGTGGTGATGTGTGACATTCAGTCAATGTATAATTTGTGTAATAATCAAATCAGATTATTCAGTATACTCATGACCTGATACATTTATTATCTCTTTATGATGTGTTAACTTATTATTCCTAGAGCTTCTGAGTGGAGATGTCTGGGATATGATCAATATAACCTATGTTTAATATGCATCTCATGGTTTGAGGCTGTAGTCTATAAGTAATGTTGATACTTCTTACTACAGAAGTCATTAAAATATAAGAAAGATGAAAAGTTTAATATTCATTTCTATCATTTTGGAGAGATTACTCTTCGAAGTAATAGTAAACATTTACTGTATTAGTATCAGGGAAACAAAAGACAAGATATTGTTTTTAAAATTGTACATAAAATTTGAGGCTAACTACATAAATATGACAGTAAATCTACAGTACAGATAATATTGTCAGAGGTAATTAGGATAAATGAATTAGAAATTTAATTAATTCTTTTAGACTATGACCATATTAAATGAGGGCAATTGGACATAATTCAACATTTATAATCCCTGTACACATGCATTCAGTGATGATAAATAAGTTGTATATAATCTCAAAAATCTTTTCAGGCACAGAGAAATTACCTAAATAGATGGTTATTCAAAGAACTAGATTTCTTAGTGAAATAAAAACTTCACAAGAACCAAGATTAAACAAGATTCAGATATGTTGTGATGACTTATTTTTGCTGCAATTATTTTCAGCTGAACTTCCAGCTTGATAAATATTGAGGTATATTTTAAATTAAAAGTATTCATTGCTTTCTTTCAGTGTCTTAAGCCAACTACTTATCCTATAGGGAAGTATCAAATCATGCTAATTCCTCAATTCCCCGCATCCTGTTTTCTTTATAGGCACTCTCCATCTCTTTGAGCAATTGAGGTTTCTTGGGGTCTTGGTTTACTGTAATAAGCATTTAGAGGTGCAAACTTTAGAAATATTTGTCTAAGATGTATATGCCTGGTTTTTAGTGTTTATCTGTAAAGGAACTTTTTTTAAAGTCAAAGCAAGGAAAACTGGTTTTGGTTTCTCTGGGCTAAGCTTTTGAAATCACTCTACAGTGTTTTTCATAATTATTAATGGCCTAGTTTGCTGATTTGTAATATTTTACTATTATCATTTTTAACACAATCATCAGTACTTAAAATCTCTATTTGAAATTTCTCTCTACAAAACAAAATCAAATTCAAACAAGATTTGAATATTGTCAAGTCTCAGGCCTTGAAACTGAACTCATTCTTTTTCCCAGCAACCCTATCAAGGATCATTCCCTAGTTAAGTTACTTAGGTGAGTTATAGACTCTTACTGTTTGTACTAAGATTACACTTCATTTAATTTCAACTCAACCAGTACATAAAGGGTGACAGAAGAAATGCATGAATCTCAGATCATTCATTCCTTTTCCCTGTCATTTTATTCTAGAACAATTTGCCTCCAAGTTTAATTTTACTATAATGTAATACAATGTACCTTGATATATTGACTTTGGGTAGCAATACACAGAAGAGAAACAGAGTCAGAGACAGATAGAGACACAAGCGTGGGTCTGGAATCATACTAAAAGACAGTTAATTGTTTTCAGTGCTTGAATAGTGTGATGTCAATTTCTCTATATAAACCTCTTCTCCACTTTCTGAAAGCCTGGTTTAAATCTTCATATTGTAAAACTATATCTTCACTATTAAAATGTCCTTTCTTCTAATTATCTTCCTTTGAGGAAATTCAGACTTCACAATTTTAGATAACTTTGCTTAGATCATATAAATCATTACTAATGTAAGACTAATTGCTAGAACAATCGCCATATCTTCATTTTACTTTGATTTCACATTCTTCACTATTTTTAGTACTACTTACAGAATATTTTCAAATGTACATACTTAATTATTTGAGTTTTATTGACATACGAACACAATCATCATCTTTCTTTTTTTATTCCTTGATTTCATTCATTATAAACAAAAGTAGAAATATTTTCTTCTTGTCTACCACAGTATTTTTGTAGTTTCAATCTATATTCAACTCTTACCCTCTCAGTTTTATGTATTACTAGCAAACCATGATTATTTATATTAGCATAATAGTCACAGGTATTACTTTTGATAAATAAGACATTTTAGAATTGTTATAATTTTCTTTCAACCATAAATTCAAATGTAAGAAACAAAAGAAATACAATTGTGATCTTCTTAACATATTCAAGTATAAATGTCATTCTAATAGCTGTCAGTTTTGAGAAGTGGTGGTCTTGTACAGTCTGAGTTTCTGGTAATAAGAGTTAGTAGCAGATCTGTATCTCTCTCTGTCTTTAGGGACATCCTAGAAAATTTTACTTAAATGAGACTTTCATGTGTACCTCTTCAGATGAAAGCTACTAGGTGAAAGATAACCAAGACTTTAGGGTATCTGTAGATTGTATTATCATGTAGGTTTAAAGTGCTTTTTTTAAACATGTTAACATTGATTAGACTTTTCAAAATTTAGAAGAGTGACATTTAAAGACTGATCAATTTTTGGTTTCTGTGGTTGTATGTCAACAAATACTACCTGAAAAATTGGCTATTCATTTAGAAAATGATCAACCATGATCAACAAATCACAACATATACAAAATGTTATTCAAATAAGTCATAGCTATTAAGGTGTAAAACTTCCAGATAGAATATACTCACACAGAGTGGAAAACAGAGGAAAGGGACAGATTTCTAGTAACATATAAACTACCAATGCTCAATCAAGAAGCAACAATTTTGAATAACCCAATATCAGCTACTGAAATTGACAATGTTATTAAAAACTTACTAACAAAGAAAAGCCCAGGTCCTGATGGATTCACAGCTGAATTCTAAAAGAAATTTAGAAAAGGTTCATTGTCAATACTCCTCAAAATCTTCAATAAAATTGAAAGAGAAGATAACTCATTCTTGGAGGCAAGTATTACTCTAATAACAAAACCAGATAAAGACCAAACCAAAAAGAAGAACCTTAGACCAATCTCAGTAATGAACATTGTTGCAAAGATTCTCAATAAAATACTGGGAAATAGAATGCAGCAAACCATCAAGATTATATATCATGACCATTCCTGGGATTTATCTCAGGAATGCAGGGATGGGCTAATGTACACAAGTCAATTAATATAATACACCACATCAGCAAAGCCGAAGTTAAAAATCACATGATCATCTCAATAGATGCAGTAAAATCTTCTGATCAAGTGCAGCATTGTTCATGATAAAAAAAAAACTACAGAAACTTGGAATAGATGATATCTACCTCAATCTGATAAAGGCCATCTATGACAAAACAATAGTCAGCATTGTACTAAATGAACAAAAACTGAAGGCTTTCACTCTAAAATCAAGACCAAAACAAGGATGTGCCCTATCACCACTCCTATTCAATATAGTTCTGGAAACATTAGCCAGAGCAATCAGACAAGACTGTAAAATAGAAGGAATAAGGATAACAAAGGAAGAACTTAAATTATAACTATTTGCACATGACATGATACTCTACATAGAAAAGACTCCAAAAGTTCCTTCAAAAGACTACTAAAGTTAATAAACAAATTCATTAATATAGCTGGATACAAAGCCAACACTCAAAACTCAATAGCCTTCCTGTGAACAAACAACAAACTCACTGAGAGAGAAATTATCGAAATATCACCTTTCACAATAGCATCAAAAAAATGAAATACTTAGGAATCAACCTAACCAAGAATGTAAAAGACCTATATGTTGAAAACTATACTACTCTAAAAAAGGAGATTGAAGAGAATATTAGAAAATGGAAGGGTATTCCTTGCTCTTGGTTAGGAAGAACCAACATTGTGAAAATGACCATACTCCCAACACTGTTATATAGGTTTAATGCAATCCCAATTAATATACCATTGCCATAACTTACATATCTACAGAAAACATTACTAAAATTCATTTAGAAAGAGAAAAAAACCTAGACTAGCAAAGGTAATTCTAGGCAACAAAGGCAAAACAGGAGGCATTTCAATTCCTGACTTGAAATTATGCTACAAAGCCACAGTGATAAATAGACCTGAGCATCAGTGGAACAGATTAGAAGATGCAAACACAACTACAAAGATATTGAGCCACCTTATATTTGACAAAGGGGCTAAACATGTTCACTGAAAAAATGATATCCTCTTTAACAAATGGTGTAGGAAAAATTGGCTTTCCACATAGAGGGAAACTAGACCCACGTGTATCACCATGCACTAAACTAAAATCAAAATGGATCAAAGATATGAATATTAAAACAGAAACTCTAAATCTACTGGAAGAAATGGTAGGTAGAGATCTTGAAGACATGGGGGGTAGGCAAAGAGTTCAGGAACAAAACTCAAACTACACAGAAACACTTCTAAGAATCAACAACTGGGATCTCATATTATTAAAGAGTTTTTGAACTGCAAGAGAAATCACCAACAAAGTAAAAAGAAAACCCACAGAATGGGAAAGAATTTTAGCCAGCAGTCTCCCAGACAAAGGACTTATATCCAGAACATACAAAGATTTGAAAAACATCAAGTCCCCCAAATTCAAAGACACACTCCAAAAATGGGCAGGTAAGAATACACATTTCTCAGACGAAGATATAAAAATGGCAAATAAATGCATGAAGAAATGTTCACCATCACTGGTCATTGGAGAAATGCAAATTTAAACAACTTTGAGATTCTCAATCCAGAAAAAATGCCTACTATCAAGAAACCAACTGATAACAAATGTTGGTGGGGCTGTGGGGAGAAAGGACCACTTCTCCAGTGTTAGTGGGAGTGTAGAGCTGTGCAACCAATGTGGAAATCACTATGGAGATTCCTCAAAATACTAGGAGTGAAAGTTCCATTCAATACAGATATTGACCTTCTGGATATTTTCCCAGAAAAATTGAAAAGGTCATGCCACAGTGATATATGTGCAATATGTAATAGCTAAATCTTGGAAAATGCCCATCAATTGCAGAATGGATGAAAAAATGTGGTATTTTTATACAATGAAATATTACTCAGCTATATAAAAGGATGATCTTGAGGCTTTTATAGATAAATAGAGGCACCTTGAGACTATTCTCATAAGTGAAATAAATCAGATTCACATTTGTAAATATTGTCTTTTTTCTCTAGGGTAAAAAATAAATAATAATGAAAAAAACTGAAAGACTAATAAGATCCAAAATGTATAATAGATATTATAATAATGAAAGGGAAAATTCTCGCAAGGAAAGAACAACTATATATATATATATATATATATATATATATATATATATCTGTATGTATGTTTAAACTTGCAAGATAGATAACCATACTACTAAGTTTTTGATAATTCATGAAACAGAATAGTTTGTGCTGTCATTGTGTGATTGCCTGTTCATTTTCTATGCTTTGATTTTGTAACTTGAACAACTACTTCTAAGATAACAATATGCAATATATCAACTAGTGATAATTTATTAATGTTATTTTTTTTGAAATTCTGTATCATTTCTACCCTTTCTGTTTTGCTTTTTTTAATAAAAAGAAATATTCATATGTTACAAAATACATAAAATATGTGTACCAAAGAATAAAAGTTGGAATGCAAGAAAAAAGGAAAGTTTGTGCTAATACTAACTAGAGAAATTTTTGTAGCTGTATCTTGCACCCTGAGCAACTACTTTAAAGATAACAACATGTAACATGTTAAATTTTATTATTCTCCTATTGTTGTGTTATGAAATTTCATTTTATCTTTCTTTGGTAAAGTAAAAACAAAAGGATACAAATTTTTCCTTGAGAACAAGGACAGAGATGTGGTTGGCAGGGATTGCAGCATTAGGAAACTTGGCAGGGATGAACATGTTCATTATTTTGATAGGTGGTAGTTTCAACTTTATTTCATTTTTAGAAAATATAAAGTATTTTATAGATCAAAACTTGTCATGTGGTATATTTTAAACATATGCACTTTACTGTATGCCAGATCTGATAATTGTTTCAAATAGCACATTTACCCAAAGTCAATCATCATGGAAAACAAAGGTGCGTATAAGTATGTACATTTTTTCCCATATGAACCAAATGTGTTCTTGAATTTTGTTATTGAAATAAATCAGTGTTTTTTAAAAGAGTCGAGGACATCACACAACAGTAAAATGTGTAGAGCAATGCAATTCCTAATAGCTATATCTTGGAACCAGCCTATATGATGAATGAATAGGAAAAAAATGTGGTGGTGTTTGTACGTGATGGAATAATACTCTGCTATGAAGAAGGGATAAACTTGAATCACTTGTAGAAAATGGATGCACCTTGAGACCAGAAGTTAAGTGAAGTAATAGACATACAAGCTTAAATAACACGTGATTTCTCTTATATAAAACTCTGTTTTCCATATATATATATATATATATATATATTCACATACATATGTGTGTATATATTGTTGAATAAAAGACAATAGGAAAAAAGAGAGAGAAAAAAAGAAACAGATATTGTGTTGCAGCATAACTAATGTATCTAAAAGTATACCTTGATTTAGTACAATTGTCTTACACATTTTATATGCTTTTTGCACTATTAGTCTGGTTTTCAATTTGCATATACCTCTGATTTCTTACTGTTTATTTTTTTTTTGAAATTCTGTATTGTTTCTACCCTTTTTTCTGTTTTGCTTCCCCTCCACTTTAAATAAAATTTAAAAAAAAAGATAGTATCAGTTCAAATCATTGCCTGGAAAAATTTTGTATTTCTCAAAGATAAAGTATTTCTTTCAAGTTTTCAAAATGTTTCATTCCAGTATTTTTTTTCTACCTTGCAAAGTTCGTTAAATCATTTTGACCTGGGAAGAAACTGCAAAATTAAATTGCATTGCATTTTCTCGTGTTTGTTGTTTTTTAGTGAAACCCTTCCCTCAATAAGAACTGTATACTAAACCCTACAGAACCAGATTTTCAAATGAGAGTGTCGAAGCCATCTCACATAACATGAATGTTTTAATGGGTTTATGTGTTCATAATGGTCTAGAGCTTGAAATAGTCCTATGCAATGTGAGTAAAATAAACAAGATAATGCAAAGTGCATGTTTTCTTTCTAAACATATATCCAACACTGACATCATTCTTTGAGCGGAGACAATGATAGAAGCCATGACTTACAACTGCTGAAACCGGGGCTTTAGTTACTTTCCAAGAATTTACAATGCAGTTTATATTCCCAAATCAACTTCATGTGTGACATTTTCAGACATCCTCCAACAACAGAAAAGATTTTGGGAAACCATTTCCCAGAATCTCTTTCTTTTTTTGTTTAATTCCAACATCTCTTACTGGATATGGTTCAAATCATAGATAGTCAAGGAGAAAACTTTGTACATAATTTTTAATTTGGAGTAAATGCTAACTGTTCTGCAGAAGGTTTTGTAGTAAGGCTGGTGAGCTAACATGACAGCCAGGGTAAGTGTTTCACTAATTATTTAAGAGCTGCATACTTTGCCATGAAGATTGTAGATAAGTTCACTCGTACTAATTGCTGTCATTCATTGCCATTTCCCATTAAAATGTCCTATACTTTGTCCTGAAATCTTTAATGTTAGCTTGTTCGAAATTCTGTCTGAAACATTTAAACTTTGACTCTCTAAAGACTTTGAAAGCAGGCTGACTTAGGAGCTTGCTGAATTAAAAAGCAAGTAGAATAAGTGAATTGAATCAGCTGCAGGGGTCATAAAGGGAGCAAGGTTATATGGATCTGTGGCACTGTCTGTACGATCCTTCTTTTCATCTAGAGATAATTGGTGAAGCTGTTTAGCCTCGAGAATGGGACAACTGAAAAGTGGCATCTGCAAGGCATAGCGGACCTCCCTGCTTCCAATTAGTTGATTCCGGTGAGGATAGATTCCTACAGGGATTGGGGTTTCGATTAATCCAATTTTCACACTGATCAAAGTGACTTGTAAAAGACAAAGTGAGAATAAAAATACCAAAGTATTGGAATGAGGGAAGGAAAGCTGGCTATGACAAAATCATCCTAACTCACCTTAACATAAGAAACAAACTATAAGTATATGAAATAGGATGGATAAATTGTTTAAAAAAGCAAAAGAAGCTAGATATAAAG
>PVLA01016077.1:0-22239 GCA_004027455.1 Hydrochoerus hydrochaeris
TACATTACATATTGTTCTTTTAGAAATAGTTATTCAAGTTACACAATTAAAGCACACAAAGTGGACACTAAAGCAGTGAGAGTGCAAACAGATCTGTTCAACAATCCAACAAGAACCTAGAAATATGGTCATCAATCCCACACATCTAAACATACATGCAGCTATATCTTTTATAGTGCTTCCTATTTCCTCTTTTTTTACAATAGCAATTATACATTTTAAAAATTTTATTTAAAGAGAAGAAAAAAAACAGAAAAAAGGGTAGCACAAACAATATAGAATTCTAAAAGAAAGAAAGAAAAAGGAGAATGAGAAAAAGCCTCACTAAGAAATCAGTAATTTATAAATTATGTACTGTCATCCTGGATGTAGTTGTTCAAGTTACAAAGCCAAAGGGTACATAGTAAATACTCAAACAGTCAGACTACAAACAGTTCTGCTCAAAGATCCAACAAAGATTCAGCAATATAGTCATCTATTTTACACACTCAAACATATATGCAGTTAGGAATATTTTATATACAAATGAAAATTATGCCATTTCAGGGTCATTCTTGGAAGAAAACAGGCCTCAGTTCTCATCTGTTGCATCATCACATTTATGTATATGCATATATATAGGTATATGATATACTGGCCCAGTTAAGGCAGATGCTCTCAAGTAATGAAAATAATAAGATTAAGATGTAAACATCAACAACTAGTCCATTTATGAATACTGAAACTGAGTTTTCCTTTCCTTTCCTTTCCTTTCCTTTCCTTTCCTTTCCTTTTCTTTTTTTGAGACAAGGTCATGCTAGGTAGTTCAGGTTAGCCTTGAACTCCCAGTAATCCCCTGTCTCAGACTCCTGAGTGCTGAGATTACCAGTGTGTGCCACCATTCCCAGCTTTGATGTTGACTTTTTGTAGGGTTCTTTAAATGTATTTCACTTTAAATGTATTTTCACTTACATCCCACTGCACAAATATTTGTTAAACAAGACTCTGTAGTAGACATTCAGAACAGGTAGTACTAAGAATGTAACTCAATTTTAGTTCTACTACATCAGTACTTATTGAATACATCTCTGCGAGCTAGACACAAGGGTTGTAAAGAAAAATAAGACACAGCCAGGGCCACAGCCTAAGGCAAGAGGACAAATAATTATAACATAAAATATGCTTACAATGACACAGTGGTAGGAGACTCAGCAGGAATACAAAAGATGAAGTGACAAATTCTGACCAGAAATTAGTAGCAGTATGTTAAGTAGACAAATAAGAATATATTGTATGGAAGAAGTTTATATAGGCAGACAATGCACAGCACCATAATTGAGTCCATGGCACTAGAATAGAAAGCATAATGGAGAAAATGGAGAAAATATTAGGGATAAGCCCACAAATTATTTCACATGTAATGGTAAAGAGCTTGAGTGTTTTTTCCCCTCTTCCAAGTGCTAGAAAGCTATTAAGGTCTCTAAATAAAATGGTCAGATTTGTGACTAGTAATTGTAAGGAAGGTGAACTAAATACAACAAGACTAGAGGAAGGGAGAACAGATAGAAAACCACTAAAATAATTCAAGGAATTGAGGATGAGGGAACTGAGCTAACCTAACAATACAAACAGAGAGGAGTAATAAAAGTTCAAATATATATGCAAGAGAAAAAATTAATAATGATTTTAGAGTAATGAACATTCACAGGAAGCTCAAAGTGAATTGTATGTAGCAGATGTTGCTGCTCACATCACAACAAAACTTTGAAAAATTTAGAGAAGGCATTACTAACAAAAACTAAAAACTAAACTAAAAACTAAACTAAACTAAAAAAAAAAACTAAAAAGGCAAACTAGCAAAATACTAATACTTTTTAAAAAAAAAGAATTTGAACAATTGGATTTCTAAAAAGGAATAGATTGAAGGGGTTTTAATAAACAATATACTTTGATGTGAAGACATTTACTCTCAGTAGAAAATAGCGTTGAAATAGTCTGCTTCTTTGTTCATTGGACACTGGCCATTGAACCATTTTGAGACAGTGCCCTGGTTTGGTAAGGTACTATGTAACTATGGAACACATGGAGGTGCCCTGTTCAGGTCTCCCTTTGTGAAAACGTGCTGCTGATGTTCTACAGCTGCTATAACTTTAGGCCCACTGGAACTTTCACTTACTCAAGGGGAGTCCAGGCTGATTCACTGGAAGGCCAGGCTTTCTTCCCTTCTGACCCTGATGCTTCTTCTAGGCAATGAATAAGGACAGAAGGCCTAGTAGACCTATGCCAGGTCCCCGCCACCTCTATGAGATTTCTCTAATGAGGAATTTGGGCTTACGGACCCCACACCAGCCTGAATAAGACTCTCAGAACTGCACTGCAGCCTGAAGCCATTCCTGCCCAACTGTTTTCCTTCTCTTGCTCCTTTTGTAGGTGTCAGACCTCATTACCAGCAGAAGGTTCTTGCTACAAGTATCTACTTCTGCTGGTTCCCCTTACTCTGCTTGGATATTTCTCATAACCCACTCTTGATGTCTGCTTTTCAGAGGACCTGAACTGACACAATGCTTAAAGTACAATAAGAGTTAGAATCACAGAGAAGCATGAGTTCCCCCTCAGAATCTCACACCTCAACTACCACTGGGAAACAGAAATCTAGCTGATAATCAGAATTTTCCTAAAATTATATAACCCAACCCAGTATTTAATAGCCTTCACACTCAGATATTTTATTCCTGACATACCCACCTCCCTTGGGTCATATATTCCATTCTAACTTCCAGCACATCTTTTACTAACATTTAATATAATTGAATTAAATTAAACTTCCCATAAAAACTGGATTGAACTAAAAATAGTGAAAACTCTATCCATAAGAATTTTATTTTGAATTGAGTGATTTCTCAACTTAAATAATAGAATCTCCTCTTTGAGCCCCAGCGGTACAAGAAATTCAGTCAGACAACATAGTCTCCTCTGGAGTACATCTACTCTCTCAGGAGAGTTTGCCTTTCCTGCTACAAACAGCTTTATCCAGCTGCCAGTAGAATATTTGGATGACATTGCCTCAAAGTCAGCACATAAGAATTCTAGTCAAGAGAGGCAGTCTGGCATAACAGTTAAGTGGACAGGATCTGTACTCCTGTACTCTTGGGTCTACAGCCTGGCTCGTTTAGGTGAGAAAACTTGGTAACCAATATTTTTTTCTTTTTTTTCCCTCTCTCTAATCCTCAGTTCCTGCATTCAAAAAAATGAGTATAATAATAGTACCTCTCTCCTATGTTTTTCATGACGATTAAATAGGCCAAGGTAAATAAAACATTTAGCATAGCTCCTGATATGCACTTAATACTCAGCAATGAGAAATTGTTTATTTATGTCATTATTGTTAGTGGGAGCATCTGCTCTGGAAGTGTACAGAGTTGCTCATCCACACTTGGAGAAACTAGTGGTCATATAAAATGACCTGGCCTCTTTTTTTTGACTGGAAAGCTGAGAAGTTATGTAAGTGGCCACATATTAAAGCTCAGCCTTCACTCACAGCAGTAAAGGGGAAGCTGGCCTGTCTCTGAATAAGGAATAAACAGCTGGAAAGAGCCAAAAAAGGGATTACCAGAAGATTACGATGGTCAGGGGAAAGCTGAAATAACTGTTTTAACAGACAATTTGTGCTCCAATTACCATCTAAATGTTCATGGTAAATAAGGATCCATAAAAACACATCTGTAAACTCCAAACTTTAGTGACTAGAGCTTTGCATGGTTCATTAGCACATACTCCTTTGCCCAAATGTGCCATTGCTTATCAGCACAGACATTACCTTTTCAAAGTCTATTGCACAGACATTAGAACTAGTGTCCTGTGATGATATTTTCCCAACTCAGTACAGTCACAGACCTCCTCGCATGGGTGCAGGAACATCTTTCTAAGTAAACACATTTCCATGGTGCTCTGACATCTGCCTTCATATTCCTCTTTTAAAGTAAGGATTAGTGACTATAGAGTAATAGCTAACAATTCATGAAGAAAGACTGCTATGTTAGATTCAACTGATCACCTGAAAAGATAAAGCTGAATCCATGATCTGTATTCTAGACTTAATAGAACTATAACATAAATATAGAATAGAACTATAACATAAATGAAAAGAACATTTGCAATTTAAAAAATTTGCTAATTATAAAAAATAAATGAAACCTATTTTAATAAAAAATATTTAATTTACTAATATATCTAAAACACTATTTCAACATATAATCAATACAAAAATTGTTAATGACTTCTAATTTTCAATACTGTTTTAAATCCCTTTAAATCCCTTTTATACTTGCAGAACATCCTAATTTACACAAGCCACACTTAAAGTGCTCAACGTGTTCATGTTGCTAGTGGCTACCAAATTGGATACTGCACCTTAGAGGGTAGGACTGAGAAATTGGAGGCTTATGTAAAAGATCAGGTTACTACTTGGATGTTAGAGCTGCCTAGAATTTTTTTAAAACTCTATGTTAGGATACTTTTCACATTATGAGTCTCATTTTATGGAGATTGAAGAAAGAACCCACTTTCCCAGATTCTCCTTTAGTTAATGAACTGAGAGGTAATGGCCCCTCAGAAACAACCACATTGGATTTCAATTATGAAGGGAAAGCATGAAGAAGGTGGCATTGTATTTTGGGATCAGTTTTCTGGCAAGGATGATACTGAAGGTATCCAGTTTTTATGATACTAATGAGCACAATCTGATGTCTAGTACACAGAATGCATGGGGAAAAAAATGGTATGATTTGGTGTAACTATGGCCAGTAGCAAAGAAATTGGGGCCTTATGGAGCTATTCCAACCTTTATTGGATAATATTTCCATTTAGTCTCCAAACCTGGCTCTGGCATTTCCAGAAATTCCAGGAGCTACATAATATCCTTTTAAAATTCCTGTTATACTTAAACTAGAGCTATAATTTGGATCTGAATGTCTCCCAAAGGCCTATGTGTTGAAGGCTTGGTTTTCAGACTGTGGTGCTAGTGGGAAGTGATGAAATCTTTCGGAGGTAGAATCTAGACTCACAGTAACAGCGAGCCTTTTAGAGCTTTCACTGATAACAAACAGTCCACTGTGACATGTTAGAGGAATGAGATTAATCTACTGAGGAAGGAACAAGAATACTTTGACACCACCTCTCAATTTGCTTCTCAGACACCATGAGGTAAGCAGCTTTGCATGACCTCACACTCCCCACCACAGTGGTCTGTCTTGCCCACAGACCCAAAATCAAAAGATCCAATCCACCATGAATTGAAACTGTAGGCCAAAATAAACCCCTCCTCCTTAAAAGTTTATTATCTCAAGTATTATATCACAGCAACAGTAAGCTAGCACAATAAACTAGTATATAGTTCCTGACTTAGGACCTTCAGAACTGTAAGCTAAAATAAATCTCTTTTTATTAAAATTTTCCTAGCATTTGGTATTGTCTTAACAACAAAAAATGGATAATGACAGTCTTTGCACATGTTTCTGTCTCAATTAGTGAGTCTTTGATCACACTAAAATCATACCTACTCTATGAAAATACATAACTCACAGTCCTTCTTAACCTATTGTACTTTGCCTTTTATCACAGCACTAAGTTTTAAGATTATAATTTAGATAATTGTAGACTCATATACAAGGAATAATAGAGATATCCTGTGTGCCCTTTATCCAGTTTACCCCAATGGTTATATGTTTTTTTAACCATAGTACATTATCAAAATCAGAACATTGTCAGTGATACAGCCAAGATACACAACAGTTCAAACATCTCAAGGGTTTCTTAAATTCTCCTTTTGTACCACTCTACTTTCCTTCTATGCTCCCCACTCCCAAAATTCATGCCTGGTAATCATTAATCTGTTCTCCATTACTATAATTTTACAACTTCAAGAATCTTAGGTAAATGGAATCACTTTCAAGGATTAGTTTTTTTTGGCCATTAACTTAAATCTGGAGATTTATCCAAGATATTGTGTGTTCCAATGGTCCACTGTTTTCATTGTTGAATAGGGTTCCATGTTTGGATGCATCACAGCTTGTTCAAATATTAACTCACTTAATAACACTTAGCGTGGTTTGAGTTTGTGGCTACTATGAATGATTACATATAGGGTTGTTTTGTTTTGTACCAGGGATCAAACTCATGACCTTGTGCTTGGCAGGCAAGTGCTCGTGCCACTAAGCTAAATCTCTGGTCCATATGTATAGGTTTTTTCTGTGGACATGTTTTCATTTCTCCAAGAAAATGGTCAAGAGTATAGTACAATTATTGCTCAAATGACGATAGCATGTTCAGTTTTTTAAAAAATTACAAAACTTTTCAGAGTGACTACTCCATTGTACATTTCTACAAACAGTATATATTTCTTTTCATCCTCACTAGTTTTTCTTTTGTCACTATTTTTAATATTAGCCAATCTGATGGGAACGCTATCCCATTAACATCCCATCATGGTTTTAATTTTCATTTCTCTCCTAACAATACTGAGTATTTTTTCATGTGTTTATGGGACCTTTATATTTCCTTTTCCTTGAACATCCATTCATGTTAGTTTTCTGTCAGCTGTTTGGTATCTACCACTGAATTTTGAAAGCACTTTGCATATTCTAGAATCTAGTTGTTAGATATGTGGTTTTCAAATACTTTTTCTAGCCTACTTGTTTATCCTCTCAAGTAAGCATTGCACAGGGCAAATTTAATTTTGATAAATACCAATTAATCAGTTTTTCTTCTAGGACTAGAGCTTTGATTTGATTTGAGTATAAGTATTTTTGTCCTAACCCTAGATCTTACTTGTTAAAAGTCCTATATTTTCTCCTATTTGATTTCACCTATTTGCTTCTGAAAGGTTTATGATTTTAATTCTGTAAGCCATTTTATTTTATTTTATTTTATTTTTTATCGGTACCAGGGATCAAACTCACGACTGCGTGCTTACAAGGCAGATGCTTATGCCACTGAGCTAAATCCCCAGCCCCAGTTATTTATTGTAAAAGGTGGAAGATGAAGGTTGAGATTCATTCTCCCTCTGTGTTTCTCAACTGCTCCAACACTGCTATTGTTGAAAGGACCATCTTTCCTTTGTTGATTTGCTTCTATTCCTAGGCACACTTGTTAGGCATATTTGTGTGGGGTTATTTCAAAACAAAAAGCATGTCATCAGCAAACAGGGACCTTTTTAAAAAAATTTCTTCATTTCTGGTCTGTAAGGCTTTAATTTTTTCTCTTGCTTCACTCTGCAGCTAAACTTTTCAGATTTATGTTGATTAAGAGTGGCAAGGGAAGATATGTTTACTTGTCCCTTGGGCTTTCATCACTAACTATAGGTATTATACATTGATTTTGTGTAGATGTCCTTTATCATGTTAAAAAGTTCCCTTCTATTCCTATTTTTTGAGTTTTTATCACAAATAAAAATTAAATTTTTGAAAATGTTTTTCTGCATCAATTGCTACTGGTCAGATTTATTCTTTGGTCTGATAATATACTGAATTACATGGATTACTTTTTAAATATTGAGACATCCTAATATCCCTGGAATAAATTCTATCTGACTAGGATGTACAATTTTTATGTATTTCTGGATTCTATTAGATAATACTGTAGTAAGGATTTTCTGTATCTACGTTAGTGATAGATACTGGTCTGAAATTTCCTTTCTTTGCACTCTATCTTTCTGGTTTTGATATCAAAAAATATTGGATTCATAAAATAAATTAGAACATGTTCTCTTATTTTCTGGAGAAAGTATGTAGAATTGGTGTTAATTCAAGGTAATTCTCCACGAAACTATCTGATTTTGAAAAATTCTGTTTTGAAAGTTTTAATACTACAAATTCAATTCTCTTCATAGTTATGTAGTTACTCAAATTAGCTGTTACATATTATGTTGTGGAATTTCAATTTTTGAGGAATTGGTTCATTTATATTAACTAGTCAAACATACATTTAAAGTTTTCTGTAATATTTCAGTACCATATTTTTAGATTGGGCAGGGTTATAGAGATTTTCTATTTCATTCTTGATACTGGTGATTTGTGTCTTCTCTCTCTTCTCTTTTGCTTATTGATAGGCTATCAATTTAATTCTTCTTTTTATAGAATAGACAATTTGCTTTACTTTCTCTATTGTTCTTCTGGGGTTTTTTCTATTTTTTTAACTTTTATTTTTTATTTTAAAAGGAGCAAAACTAAACATAACAAAACAGAATAAAGCATATCAGAAAAAACGTGACACAGATTTCAAAGAAGACAACAGGAGATCTACAGTGGCTACCATAATATCACTTGTTTCCTTCTAAATAATTGTCTATATCTTCACACACAATGAATTCATACAAAACAAAATAGTATAAAACTTTCCTTCTAAATAACTGTCTCTATCTTCACACACAATGAATCCATACAAAACAAAATATTATAAAACTTATCGGGTATTACAGGCCTTGAAAACTAGACAATAGGAAAATTAACAATGGTGGCCATACTGTCTCTTTTTCTCTTCAAAATAGCTGTCCATACCTTTATGTATGTTGAAATTAAACAATACAAAATAGACTAAAACCACTCTGAACAAAGAACAGAAGCATTACTGGATTTCACAGCATGACAATAAGGAATCAGCAATGGATACCATAAAGTCTCTTTTTCTTCAAAGTAGCTGTTCATTTCATCACACATAATATAATCAATTCTTGTAAACTGTTTAGGAGAGGTTGTAGGCATGTATAATCCTCTACATGTATAATTATCCTTTCTGCATTAGAGGGAAAAACAAAACAAAACAAAACAGATTACTAGGAAAATAAGAAACAAAAAAGACAAATAAATAACAATAGCAAAGAGCCCAAAACAATGATGATATAAGCTTTTCAAAACAAGTGGTAAGAACAGCACTAAGGTTGATATTTTACATAGTGATCTTCAAGAGTTCCTCAGGTCACCAGTCACAAACATGCAAAATTGTTCCAATCCTATTAATGTTAACCGCTTTGTTCTAGGAACTTATAGAATTTGTGGAACAATCATTTTAGCTTTCTTAAGTGTGTTTATACAAATTTAGATATTTTTCCTTTTCCCTTTTTCTTTTTTTCCTTTTCCCTGAGTGTTCTTCTGTTTTCAGTTTCACTGCTTTTTACCTTTTATTTTCTACTACCCTCTTTATTCTTATTACTTTGGGCATACACTGCTCTTCTTTTAGGTTTTTAAGGTAAGAGTTTAGATTGTTGGTTGAAGATCCTTATAATGTGTGTATTTTAGAGCTATAAGTTTTCTTCTTGTTATTACTTTAGCTCATTTTGATATTATTTTTAAGACATTCAATGCAGTTTTTACTTCCTATCAAATCTCTTCCTTAACTCATGAATTTTTAAGCTATATCATTTGTTGTTTTGTTTCCAAGATTTCAGACATTTTCTTGCTATTTTTTCTGCTATTTATATACAGTTTGCTTTCATTGTGGTTGAATAAAGCAGTGTATTAAGCCTTCTATTTTAACTGGCTTTTTTACACATTGCTCCAGCAAGGGAAATGAGGAAACTGCTTCATTACTGCCAAATATGGCCAAATGTTCAGGTTTCCTTCTCATTACTACTGGGGAAGAATGTAAGTTATAGCTCTGAACCAACTTCACTGACAGTATAACAAAAGCGAAAGGAGTCATTTCAAGTACCAGACAATAAGAATAAAAGTTCAGGATCCCTATATGGACCAATTTGATAAAAAGTGTTGGAGAATCATATTAGAGCCCCATGAAGGTGAAACTTTAGATTTTCTTTGGCCTCTATTAATATAAAAGATACAGCACAAATTTGTTTGGTGTTGGATGGTGTACAGCAGTTGTGGTATAAAAGTTTTCTGGTTAAATAAATTTCTTCTCTACTGCTTTTTTGGCTAAAAGAAACTGGCTTTTGCTGGAGCTTATTTGGTTTACGCTCACTGGTATACAAGCTGTGGATTTCTCTGCTTCAAATCTGGACTATATGTCAAAAAGAAAATCCAGGGAACTCAGAATGGTGTTATTTCTTGGGTTATGATCTGATGATTTGTCTCCATCTTTCAAGGTCTTCTCATATTATCTTATATTTTTAGTATACTTGGGGTTTTTCGTTGTCCTTAGCAAGAGGAACAAGGAGAAGCACTTTAACTCTATATTCTTGGAAGTGCAAGTAGGATATATTGTCTTTCAAAATACTGTATTTATCAGTGATAATGTCTATTATTTATTGCCTATCTTCCCATGATAGAAAGTTAATCTCTAAAGTGCATGCTTTTGTCCTGAACATAATGAACTACTATGGGCTAAGTCCATGTGACGAGGAATTGAAGCCTTTGACCCATGGATGCTTAGGAACTGGACTTGCCAACAACCATGAAAATGAGTTTGTAAAGGGATCCTCCCCACATGGAGCCTTCAGACAAGACTGAAATCACAGCAAGTATCTTGACTAAAACTGTATGAGAGAGTTTAAACCAGATCTATCTAGTAAGTAGCTCTCACATTTTTTCCTTATAGAAACTGAGATGATAAATGTTGTAATTTATGACTAATAAAACCATTATCTTTGGTTTTGAAGATCAAAATCCTAGAAAAGTGAGGGATAGTGGGAAAATGCAGATAGGCCAAATAGGTTTAAGAATATGAATGGCAAAGGGGCAGTCGCTGGGACAGATGTAAATCCATTCAGAAGTGCCTTGTACAAATTATTAGAGATGATCTCTGAGGCAGCAGAAAAAGGGCAGGGAAAGAGGGCTGTACTGGAGTTCAAGATACCCAATTTCCTAAACAAACAGTGTTTCCAATTAGCTATGGGATCCTGAACAAAACTCTTGGTTTCTCTGGGGCTTCAGTTTTCTCATCTAAAAAGTAGGAAAGTTGGGTAGGATGAGTATAAGCTCCACCCACCATCAGAGTATTCTCTTTCCAAAATGCTAAAGATAGTAGCACTTTGGGCTGGAGATTTAGCTCAGCAGCATAAGTGCTTGCTTTGGAAGCACGTAATCATGAGTTCGATTCCCAGTACCAAAGAAAAAGAAAAAAGATAGTAGTACTACCTTGGTATTTCACTTTATACTATTTTAGTGATCTTGAGGAACAGAGGTATTAGAAACCCTGTTCTCAGCCTAGAAGGAAATTCAATTCATGATATACATTCACCATTTATTCCTTAATTATTAACTGATTAGTTCTTTTATTCCTGGCATAATATACTATACAGAGGCCACACTGACTCCACTTTGTTCTGGATACATCTGGTTGATAATGTCTTGGTAGAAAGTGCAGGCCTTGAAACATCCCCTGAGACAAAAACATGAGGTCCCATAAGGACAAGAAGCAAGCAAGTTATATAATCTAAGCATGCACAATATGAGTTCTTTTGTTATCTCAATAAAAGTTATTTGCTTACACTGGTCGGATGGCAGCCATTTTGCTGACCCTTCGTATGTGCAACCCTTTATTTTCCCTTAGCTTGCAGAACCCCTACATCTGGCACCTGAACAGAGGACTAGACAGTGGAGATGTCTGCTGTGGAGAGTGACTTGCCTTTGCTGTGTCCCTGGGGTGGCACAGGGTCCTGATGCATCAATTTCATTTTCTTTGGAAAATCCCCAGTAACTCATGGGGACTTCCCTGTCTGAAGTACAGCAGAAACATAAGGTAGAACCGCTTTTTCTCCTTAAGAAGGCAGGCCATGTTGCCCCTGAGCATAATTTAGTACAACTTTTGCGAGAAATTCATGATTATTGTCCTTGGTATCCTGAGGGAGGAATGCTCATTATGGAGGATTGGGAAAAGATAGGCAAACTGCTGCATGTGAAGCCTCGAGCTCCTATCTCTGTCCTGCACACCTGGTATCCTTGCTGGGTTGCTGTTGCAACATTCGGCAGGCCAACAGACAGAACACCGCATAGCTGACTTCCAGGTCCTCCCAGGTGTGCGGCTTCTGCTATCTCTACCTTATTTGTGTGAGACCCTATTTTCCTTTGACCACTCAATAATTAGCTCCTCTACTCAATGCTTTACAGGGTCACACAGATCCTGCTAATGTGATCTCTGACTCTCCTCTGCAGTAGGCCCTTCAGGGCACTGCTCACACATACACAACAGTTATGGTGGATCAAGTCCCAAAGGACTGCCCTCTCTCCTTCCTTATTCTCCATTCAGTCCCTTTGCCCACAGGGGCCCTGTTGCCATCCAGACCAACAAGGTATTTATTGTTGAATAAATTCATTTACCACACTCGTCTGGCAGTACTTTATTTACCATTGTCAATGCCATTTTCTTCTCTTACCTCTTGAGGATGTACTTGAGCTCTTACACTCTTTGGAAATGATCTGATTGACACTGTTTTACCACTTACCAAGACTGACTTGTCCTTTTTGTTGTTTTCTACTATTTCTCTTCAAGTTACTTTGGCTGACTACATTGGTTCCATTTCTTTCAAAATGCCCCCAGACCCAGGCTGGCAGGGGGCTGTGCCCTTGCTGACCTGGAGAAGAGGGTATGCTTCTGTATTATCCTCAACAGATCTTGTATGGATTTCTGCTCATTGTGTTAGCCCTGCACAGAATGAGCTGGTACCATAAGCTGCACTACTCAGTTCACAGTTTCACCTCTTCCTGAACCAAGCCTGGCCACCTCAGAAGTGACCCAGGACAAAGAATGCTAGGCCAGTGACCTAGGGAGACTTAAAGGTGCTGATACAGTTTGCACAAGACCTGCTCTGTGTGTCTTAAGAGGAACCAACTCTGAAAAAGCTTCTTGTGGTGGTATTTGCCATTTTGACAATGAACTTTTTAATGCTTCGTTGTATTCTGTACCTATGTGTTTTATAGCCCACCACGGGGACCTTAGAGTCCCATAACATCAAGGAAAGATTGAAATACAATATTTGTGTTCAACTGACAAAAACAGCTGATGTCTCTCATTTCTGTCTCGCTCAAAAGGTAGAAATGAAACACATTCTTGGATCCTATCTGATTCCCATATGCAAGGATTCTGCCTAAATAATTACACCTTTTCTCCACTATTCCAAACAAAATTGTAACATAGGCTTAATTTCCAAATTGTGGCCCTTCTACCTTTAAAAAACCTGATAATGCTGTTAAAAATGTTCACTCCATACGTTGCAACTTCAAATGCCTCATGTGCTTGCATTGAAAATTATACCACTTGATGTTTTTAACTTTCTAATAGTACTTGGAATTGTTCTAGTTATAATCCAATATTGTTCCATTCCCTGCTGAATGGTTCTTTTCATGTGAAGAGTATACCTTCAATTATATCCCTGCAAATTTATCTCCTAATATAAAATGTTGCCTTAGCCACCTTACTATATTGTTGCCTTCTCCTGAATCTACACTGTCTCATACCAAATGGCCTACAACTAGTCTTACTGATCTATGTGAGGACTTTTCTGTTAGCCTGTTAACCAAAGCACAAATTTATGCTTTAGCTATTTCATTGGTTGGCATGCCTGGCCTAGTAGCCATCTTAATGTGCTAGCCAATCTCTGGTAGAACAAATTAATCACACTTCCACAGCTTTGGCATTATTAAACAAAGAACAAATTGAACACTGGCAAGGAATTTTAGCTAATTGTGCTGCAAGTGATTGTCTACTTCTATTAGATCATCATGTTTGCGATGCAATTGCTCGAATGTGCTATTTTGTCTGATGAAAGTAAATCCATTAAT
The DNA here is from genome assembly GCA_004027455.1 of Hydrochoerus hydrochaeris. Taxonomy (NCBI): domain Eukaryota; kingdom Metazoa; phylum Chordata; class Mammalia; order Rodentia; family Hydrochaeridae; genus Hydrochoerus; species Hydrochoerus hydrochaeris. The sequence continues at coordinate 13,707 of PVLA01016077.1, forward strand.
AAGAAGCTTCATAATTATGAGAACTTACCAAACAGATACTGCATTATGGAATTTCTTTATGAGATTGTTACCAGATATCAATTGGCTAAAACAAATGTGTTTTTAAGGTGTCATTGTTCTTATCTGTTTAGTTGGTATGAGATATCATGTACAATGTATCCCATCCCTATATAAAATGTTCATAACTAAAATGCCAGGTTCTAATATGGTAATATGGTAAGAAAACCTAAACTAAAGAACAAAGGGGGAGACTGATGCACGATTCCCTCTTGTCTTGGACACCTCTGGTTGATAGCGTCTTGGTAGAAAGTGCAGGTCTTTAAACAGCCCCTTTTTAAAAGCAAAAGGTCCCATAAGGACAAGAAGTGAACAAGTTTCATAATCTAAGCATGCACAAAATGAGTTTCTTTGTTCTTTATTTCAATGATGGCTGCTTGCTATTTTTCTGACCCTTGGTATGTGTGCCCTTTTATTTTCCCTTTGCTTGCAGAACTCCTACAATATGCTAGGCTTTGCAGATGAGAAAAGATCACAACAGTCAATGAGACACACCACCATTCTCCAGGAAACTTGTAACACATGAATTTTGCCTTGTTTGACATTATGACAATGCCTATCAGTTGGTTTGAAGTGTTTTCCTTCCTTCATCTTATCTGAAATCCTTAGTTAGCTTTAAGTTTCATCATCCTTAAACTTTTTAAATTTGTGCAATTATTCTTTATCTTTCCATAGCACTAACTTTGGAGAGTGCCTCACAGAGCTGGACGTGGTGACTCATGCCTGTAATCCCAGAACTCAGGGAGCTGAGGCAGCAGAATCATGCCTAGTTCGAGACCAGCCTGGGCTACAAAGTGAGCTCAAGGCCATCCTGAACTGCACAGCTATCCCCTGTCTCAAAAAGACCAAAAAACAAACAAACAAACAAACAAACAAAAAGTGCCTAGCAGTCAGGGACTTTCTCGAACACTATTCTTTTAAATTCATTTAAAGAGAAACAAAAGCATGTAAAGGGTAGAGGTAATACACAATTCCAAAAAAAAAAAAAAGATAAATAAGAAATCACTAGTTAATAAATTACATATTGTCCTCTTATAAATAGTTGTTCAAGTTACAAAATTAAAATATACAAACATGCATGAATCTCTACATGTATTTCTATCCTTTCTGTATTAGAGGGAAAAACAAAACTTAGCAAGACCAAACAAAACAAATTCCTATAAAAACACGAAACCAAAAAAGTCGTATAAAACCACAGTACAAGGTGATCTACAGTGATTACAGTGTTGTTTCTTATTATCTTCAATAGAATGTCTATATCATCAGGCATAATTGAATATAGCAGTATCGTTGAGTATAACAGTAAACAACAATATTAGTAAAAATAAAACATTGTAGATAGTATAAAACTTCAAAGGCAGGTAATGATCAAACCAGAGTGGATACTTTAGTGGATCTTGTCATCTTAAGTGCAGTTGCCTATACTCTCAGACTTGATACTATCAATCATAACAGCTTTGAATAAAATCTATCAATACAAAACAGCAATCCAGCAAACAGATTTGATTACAATCAGTCATGGTAAAACAGTGTAGGTTTTACAGAGCTTTGGATTAAGTTAATAGGAAATTAAGGATGATTACCATACTATATCCTGTTATTTTTGGGATTACTGTCTGTGCCCTCAAATCTAGTACAGGTAGAGTGACTGGAACAGAATATAATACATCTAAGCAGAGTAGTGTGAGTAATATGGGTTTTAAATCTTGGTGCACTACTTACAATATAGCGTATCAAGGCCATCTATGTTAGAGTTTCTAGTTATAGTTCTCTGCCTCATTTCTGCTATGCTATTTTTCTGCCTTTGTTTGTCTAGTTTTCTCCTTCATTCTACTGCCTGCCCCACTCATTGAGGCCTTTCTGCCACTGTTCCTAAAATCCTGGTATTTTTTTCTCTCTCTAGAATGTCCTTCGTATTCTCTGTGGGGTTGGATTGGTGGACACAAATTCCCCCAGTTCCTCTTTGTCATGGAAGCATCTTGTTTCCCCATTAATTTCTAGTGACAGTTTTGCAGCGTACATCAATCTGGGCTGGAGGTTATTTTCTTTCAGGACTTGAAAGACTTCTCTCCAAGCTCTTCTTGATCTGATGGTCTGTGTTGAGAAGTCAGCGGTGATTCTGATGGGCTTACCTTTATAGGTGATCTGTTTCTTTTCTCTGACAGCTTTTAATATTCTGTTTTTGTATTGAATTTCTGGTATCTTGCTTATTATATGTCTGGGTATAGTTCTGTTTTGGTTTTAGGTGGCTGGAGTTCTGTATGCCTCACATAACTGAATGTCACTTTTTTTCCCCATGTTTGGGAAAAAAAATGTCATTTTTTTTTTCCTTAATTGTTTCCATGAATAGCCTTTGTAATTCACCAGTATGTAGTCCTGCTTCTTCGTTCACATTTCTTATTCTTAAATTGTAGATTCTCTTGTCATCTTCTAGCCTTTGTATTGTTACTGCCTGTTTCCTTGTTATTTTTAAGAGATCTTTCCTTTCATGATCACACATTGCAAACTTTTCTTCAAGTTTTGATAGTCTATCCTTCATTTCTTTTAAGGCATTTTGCCAGCTTTCAATGGAGTTTTTAATTTCCTAGTAGTCTCTTTGAATCTGCCTCATGTATTCCATATTTTCTTTATATTCTTTATCAAATGTTTCTCTCCTTTTTTTGTGTTCCTCCCTTCCCCTTCTTCCATCTGTGTCATCCTGAGAGATGCTTCCTGAGAGCATTTCTTTTATTACTCTACTCATATCATACTTTACCTGATTTAATATTTCAGTTTTGAGCTCGTCTACGAGGTTCCAATGATATCTCTTAATGTCCATTGAAGCCATGTCTGATGTTGTGTGTTTGCCGCCCTCAGTCTCCCTTGTTTTTCCTTCTCCTGGATCAGTGCTCTCAGGGTTCTGGGCTGGAGGCCTCCTCCTGCCTCTCTCTCCTGTCATGGCCCTGGCTTCCTCCACACAGGTTACAGTGCAGGTCCCAGCCCTCTTTCCTGTTGGCCACATTTCCTCTGAAGCATGCTGGCAAGAGACCTCTGCCCTTACCTGCCTGCTCTTGTCACTGAGGTATAAGCGGACTGCATATGCCTGCCCCTCCCCACCAAGCCAGCCAAACTTCAGGTGCCTTCACCAGGTCAGTTACTTGCTAGGTGCAGGGAATCAATTTGGGATGGCTTATTGGGTCCCGGCCAGGGGTGCGGCCCAGTCCAAGCAAATCCCAAGAATCTGCTCTGCGGAGGGAGCAACCAACTGAAGTCACTGTTGCTCCCAGTTCAGGCTCCTCCTGCCCGATTCCAACATGTCACCCATTTGGTCACGCCCTTCCCATGTGTGGGGAAGTCTCATTCCCAGCACTGACCATGGATTAATAAAGGGCCCTTCACTGGCTCCGCTCTCCATTGGGCTCACCAACCCCCAACTTCAGTGCTGCTGTGCTTCCTGTGAGTGGCAGCGGGAATGAGTTTGGGCGACTCTGCCTGCCAGTGTGGATTCAAGCTGGTACAAACTTGGCAGGTCACCACGACAATGCTGTGTCCTGTAATTTTTAGCTGTTTCAGTTGTAGCCCTGAAGTATTTGATGAGCTTTTTTATGTTTTAATTTCTTCCTGTGTCAAGAGGATCCATATCCCTCTGTCTGGGTCTCTCCAGGGTGTTTTACTCTGGCATATGAGTTGTTTTTCCCAGGAGGCTTTGTATTTTGTTGCTCACTGATCAGCCATCTTGTCTTCTCTCCTCCTGAACACTATTAATTTTAATAGCTATAAGAGTCATTAAGTTTCTTTTTAAGGATATTACACATCTATTAAAGTAAACTAAATCTGTTTTAGATTGTTTTGCTGTCATACTACAATGGTTGTTCAATCAACAACAATTCACTTAGGTGAAAATTCATCATTTTAGCTACAAGATGAATAAAATGAAAACTTTTATAAATTGCATTACTGAAATCAATATAGCCTTTGTGCATGGGATTTCCCAATAAATCAAGCTGCTAGCCCTATCCAAAATGAAGGCAAATTTAATTTGACACAATTTCTTCTTAGTGAACACAAGTTCACTCTTAGTGACTATTATATTTTGTTCTAAATGGTTATAAACAAAAGCTTTATAATTCATCAAATTGCTTTACAGATATTTAAACATAAAATTATTCAGCTTTTAATAGAATACACTCTTTTCTCTTAAAAATGACTTACTGTTCATTTCATTAGCTGATAGCTTTAATTACTATATTAGGAAATATTACAGAAAGATTCTCTCATTATTTTATTGCTTTTACTCTGAATCTAATCAATAAAAAGAAAATTCAGTATAAATTATGAACTATCAACCTGATGGTATAGTGTATAGCCATGATTTTATCATTCTGATTCCTAACCAAAAATTCAAGAAATGTAGTAGACCCCATGTCTCGTCCTACAGCCTGTAGCATAAGGGAGGGCAATCAGTCCATCTTTGGCATTTATTAAAATTGATTATCAGAAAGAAATTCGATCCCTGGTGGCAAGTTGTACCAGTGGTATGAGGGAGAGGAGCAGCTCATAATCAAGTTTCAAGTTATGAAAAAGAGGATAGTCTGAGAAAATGAAGCTGACCAAAGAAGAGCACAGCCCACAAATAGAAAATGACAGTTCTTATGACACTATAGATCCTCGTGTCAGTAACAACTGAGCCTCAATCTTACCTCTTTTTGAAGTTATCTAAATCAGTAAATTTCCACTTTTATTATGTTCCTAAATTGATCTGAGCTGGATTTCTATCACTTAAAAAACTCAAGCCTAATATAGCAGACATTTCTATTCCTATTTTACACATAGAAAATCTAAAGTTCATAAAATTTAGATTGCAAGGTCAGTAGCATGTGCCTTTTCCTTAAAGACAAGGTATACCCCACAGAAAGAAAAGGGTGCTAAAGGAAAAAGTTATCAAATAAGGAAAACAGAATAAGAAGGCAGAAGTATGAAAAATAGAGAAAAATGCTATTAAGAATATGAGATATAGTAACAAAATTTATGTTTAGTTTAAACTGGGGAAGGTCAAGTTTTCTAAATTAAGTTAGAAAATAAAACACTTAAGAATACTTGATTCTACCCTTGTGCTTTGTTTTCTTTTTCTTTACATGGTATCCAGGTGCAATTTAATTCAGTCTTCTGCTTCAGGGTCTCTCCTATGGTCTCTCCCAAGGACATGATGAACGTGACCATTTGCCTCATTTCAAGCAAGCAAGAAGGTAATGAAGAATGAAAGCCAAAGGAAGAGAGAAAGAGAGACAGAGAAATAGAAAGACAAAGAGACAAACAGAAGAGGAATGAGAGAGAGGAAGGGTGGAAAAGAAACCTGGGAAGACTAAAGTCATAATCTTTTGTAATCCACATTAAGTAACTTCCTATATGTTTTGCCATATATTGTGCTTTAACAGCAATTCCCAGGTCCAAATCACACTTAGGGATTACTCAAAGGCATGATACTAGGAGGCAGGGATTGGTGGGAACTACAGCCATATGCTGCTTGACAGTAGTTGTACTTGAAATAATGATTTATCTCACAATAAAGTCATAGATGCATTGAAATACAGTAGAAGGTGCTCAGTAAATTTTTGAATGATTAAAAAAATTAAAGATATATTGAATTAAAGAAATGCTCATTCATTAAGACTCAATCCTGGGTCTACCTGGCAAGCACAAGTTCCTGAGTTTGATTCCAGGTACAAAAAAAAAATACCCAAATCCAACCAAACAAACAAAAAAACTGACTCAATCTTGCCAAGCATGGCAGAGCATTCCTATAATGCCACCATTAAGGAGGCTGAGGCAGGAGGATTGTCATGAGTTCCAGCCAAGTCTGGGCTACATAGTGAGTTCAAGCCAGCCTGGACTGTGAAATTCTATCTCAAAAAACAAAGAAATACAAAAACTGAAAAATTCCATTCTTAAAAGTGGCTAGTCATCAATATAGAAGATGGATTACAGTTTCTTTTTTAGATATACGATCAATTATACTTTGCTTGTTATGTTTTCAATATTTGTAAATATTTATGACTATATCTGTGGCTATATAAACTTTCTTCACATTGATTTTCTAAAAGTACACATGCAGAAACAATATAATTAACCTTGCATTTCATTGTGCTATTACATGATGGCAGAATATACCAGCACTCTTTTTCAGTGCAGTATTGACATGTGCATCCTTATTAAACAAATCAATATTTCCACTTCAAATAACTCACTCAAGTAGATGGGCAATCCAAATGCTAAGCTGGGGCTGCCACTTCCAAAGTCCACATGATACTGCCGCAATATTAATCACAGTTAAGAACTAATAAAAATACCGGCCCCTTTTACTTGTTCTAACTATTGTCATTATTGTTTACACATGTACTGACTTCTGTTTGGCTTTTTGGGCTACCTTAAAACAGAGACTCCAATGAAGGGACATTCACATGATGACATTCTGAACCACACTGTAACTATGAGTGACAAGAAATGATGACTGACCCCTTTGTCTGCTAGTTTATCTAGACAAACAAGCAAGGTGAAAGATGAGGGAGAAGATGAAAGAACCATGTGACTATATGAGGACCCAAACATTGGCCTCTTTAATTCTTTTAAATCAAAAAACATATCACAATAGTCTTTTCTGAGAAAAGAGTAAATTACAGGTTTACTGCAGACCTTACAATGGAGAATAGAAGCAAAATTATTTTTGTCCTAATTAGTACCATTATGATACAATAATCATTCTTACAGAGCTGTTATATTTTACTTTTTTGAGAAAATGTACTCTCTTTGTGAAGAAATGACAAAGTTGGCATATGTGATACATGGAGCCTCTGGGTTAGATGTTCTTGTAAGGAAGTCTCCCTCCTTTGTATCCAAAAAAAAAAAAAAAGTCTGTTTTGGAGAAGCACCAGGGAAGTGACAAAAAGTAATACATGAGGTACAATATTTGGCTACATTTATCCAGGGCCAGGAGAAAAGATGCAATAAAAGCCTAGTATAGCTGACTTCAAAAGGTTTAGGAAGACAGACAAACTGTGTGCAAGAAAAAAATGACAGAATTTTGAAAGCATTTTAAAATACTTTGTATCTTTGAGGACCTCTTAATTTCACAGGAATCATGCATTCTGTTTTTCATATATGTAAACATCCTGAAGGCCAAACGAAAGCATTATTTCTTTTTGTATTCCTAAGTATAGTGACTTCTACAGGAGAACATTAGTAAAAAAATAATAATGATGATGATAATAAAACTAACATTCACTACTTAACCAGATTATCTGCTACAAGTTTAGCACAAATTATCTGGCTGAATCTTCACAGCCCTCTGAATAGGTGTTATCACAAACACCATTTTGAATATGAAGAAATGAAGCCTTGGAAATAATTTTCTCACAGTTCTAAAAACTGGAAGTCCAAGGTTGGTATGCCAGAAGGGTCGAGGTCAAGTGAATGCTTTCTTCCTGGCCTTTAGGTGTCTACCTTTTTTCTGCATCCTCACGTCTTTCCTTGGTCTGGTGCATGGAGAAAGCAATTTCTCTCTCTCTCTCTCTATCTCTCTCTCTCTCTCTTTCTCTCTCTCTCTCTCTCTCTCTCTCTCCCCTTTGTCTCTCTCTCTCCCTTTGTCTCTCTCTCCCTTTGTCTCTCTCTCTTCCTGTCTCTCCATTTCTCCCTCTCTCCCTCTCTCCTTCTGTCTGTCTTTCTCTGTTTCTGTGTTTCTCTCTGTCTCTCTCTCCTTCCCTCTCTATTTTTATAAAACCACCAATACTACCCTTATGACTTCATTGAATCTTATTTACCTCTTAAAATTCCTATCTTCTATACAGTCATATTGTGGTTAGGGTTTCGACACATCAATTTGAGTAGCTAGAAGGACACAATTTAGTTAATAACAATAGTGGGAATAAAGTATGAAATATGAAAACATGATGATTTATGATATCCAGCCCATATTTTGTCTTCCCCATACTTGTTGAAGAATTTTAAGGGACTATTGTTTAGTTGGACAAAATGCTGATAGCATTTTGGTTGGGAAAATGGAGTATTTCTTACACTAGAGCTGAGTTTCACTCTGATAGCAAAGTTGAACTGACAGTTCTAAGATGCCCTCCCCCACAGGCTTCAGTGATGCAAATTTCTTTTGGATGTTGTAATTCATTTGGTGACCTTCCTGGTACAGAAGCCTTGAGATAGGAGTCTCTCACAGGACTGGAACCTTGCTAAGTTGACCTTATATCACACTAGATATAGTTCTGCCATGGTTCTCATAATCTGTTTCTCATAACTTCTGTTCTCATAATCCTTCCTCCAAGACTTCTCCCCAATAAAACCTGAAATCTTTTATGCTTTCATAATCCATTCATACAGCTATAGATTCAGGGTTCTTATTCTTGTCTTCATGAACAAAAGGTATCATATTTTATCACTCCTTCTCTGAGATTCCCTTTATATATCATATCATTTTATCCTTGGTAGTTACTCA
>PVLA01016078.1:0-22239 GCA_004027455.1 Hydrochoerus hydrochaeris
CCATGAGCTCTTTCATTTCTCTCACATTATTCACAGAAGGCAAAACCCCACAATCAGTCCTCACAAAGGGGTTATCTAGAGGGCCTCCAGCAACCCCCCTGGAGTCTCCACCCTTGACTCCATATTGAGCATTACATAAAAACATACACATGTGAACTACACAAATTACAATTATCAGTACAAAACATTTCAAGATCCCTGCGCCCAATTCCCACATGCGGTGTCCTTTTCCTGGAGAAGCGATTGTCACAAGGCGTGGATGGACTAGGACGCAGCATGGACAGAAAAAGGGCGCTGCAGATGAAGTTGTCGCGCTGGCTTCCTGGCATGTACTCAACTGTGTTTGTTGTTGGGGGAGCTTGGGGCCTCCGTGTAGCTGAGAATGGCTGTGCTACTTTTCAGGACAGTCCTGGTCTTTGTTTGAGTGTGTCTTCTTGGCTCCAGCATAGAACCCTCAACCTACCAGCACAGCTCCTTCACTCTGCTGGAATAGACTTTCTAGCTTCCACTGTTGACTTTTGGGCCTTCCCAGCACGGATCCATAAAAGAGACGGGCGTAAGTCCTTCTTGTGGACTCTAGATCTCCAGGAGGCATTGTCATAAGTTCTGGATCTTCATCTGTACTCATGTGGGACATTGCTGTGGGATTCAGGCCCTTGGCTAAATAGTCTATGTCTTTAGTGTGTGGATAGATTTCCTGCATTTTCTTGCGTTAACTCTGGGTGACCATCATAAAACAATATTGTAAACTCCATGTCCTGATCCTAATTGTTCTCTGCACACCCCCTGACTACAACAAAAACTGTCTTATAAAGGTTACAATTGATTTTGACCAATCTCTTGTATTTTCCCACGCATCATAAAACCTCAAAGAGCTTAACATAGCAAGTATTTATCATTCATTAAGTATCTAATATAGAATTTATTAAATCTTTTTTAACAGAATTCAGCAAGTCATGATTCAGGAATCCATGATAATTCTATCTTATGTTAACAACAATTATACCTAACTACAAACCAAAATGAATAAAATAGCTCCTCCTGGATATAAAGGGACTTAGGAATTCAATAATTCATTGGGATAGTTTTTATCTCCTCAAATATATTTCTCTGTATTGAATGAAAATAAGTAAAATAACATGCCATTATTATTACTACTCATACTTTCACAGATAAGACTCCCATAAAACTAAAAGACATTGTATCCCACTAACAACCCCAATATATTTGTACAAAGAGCAAAATAGAAGATAGATAAGAGGCACTAGGAAAACAGATTTTTCACAAAAGAGAAAGAGAGCAACAGGTGGAGGAGAAGAGAGGCAGAAGTGAATGCAAACAATATTGTATTATGTACAAGCGGCAACTCCTCATATTAAGAACATAATAATATTGTACTGCAAACATGTACCAATAAACATAAAAAGTAAAAATGCCAGAATATGAATAAAAAGAGCAAAATAACTAACAGTGATGTACATGATAAGTAAAAGTGAATTGAAGAAAAAAGTCTTCTTCTTTACTGGAAGTTTTACAAATACACACAAAAGTATACACTTGAATATTAACAGCAGCCTACAAAAAATTCAAAATATTTCTAGCCACAAGATATCAGACATCCTTCATTGTACATTAGTTATTAACATTGTACAAGACTTTTATATTTAATCTAAGAATGATAGTAAGTGATGTTTCAATTTAGTGACTAACTATTCCTGATGATTTATCTAATAGAAGAGAAAAGTATTGGAAAACAGAGGGAACTATTATCTTTTTAAACAGTTTTCCCACTTTGATATTGGATCGTCTTTAGACATGTACTTGGATTAATGCAATAGCATCATAAGTAAGATGATAGGGGAATCAACCTATTATTGTCAAGGCATAGCATCCTTACATAACTACCTTGCATGATGTCTTTTTGGAGAAAGTAAAGCAATCCAGGAAGAAGCAGAAAACTCTGTCATGTATAAGCATTTAAATGAATAATTGAATGTTCCAGTGAAAGCAGATATTAACCCTGAAACAACGTCATGCACCGTTTTAAATAACCCAAGAATAAATTTCATACAATATTCTATAAAATAAAATTTGTAGTAATAGTAATTTTGATGTTAGCAATGCAGTTTTTCTTTTATTGCTGTGATTTGCCATTTCTTCTGTTATATTGCTATTCACTTTTCACATGTTGCATGATCCTTGTTATATAAATAACCTATATGAAAGTTGATACTGATAAGGTTATTATTCATTATTCCTAAAGACCTATGAAAATACTACAAATATGATTAATCTTTTATGTGTTTCACAAAGATAAAAGTATATGATCCTAAATGAAACACTAACATTAATTTGCAAACACTTAATGGTGCCTTACTATAAGAATTTTATGCACATCAATTTCTCTAATTTTCCTAAAAATCTTCTGAGGTTTGTAATATCTTTTCACATTTACAAAAATGGTTGATTTTCTCTAGTATACACAAAGGTGTGTAAGCAAGAATTTGAACACAGAAAGTTGGGCTCTATTGCTACCTATTTCATTATAAGTTCCTTAGCAACACTGACTTCTTTATTACGGTAAAGTGCAGCAGCAATAAATAAGTGTGAACATTCCATATTTTAAATATTTGTAAACAACCGTGAATGACAGAAGTCACAATTTTCTATGATGTCAATGTGAAAACTTGGGCACATTATAGTATTTATGATTTTCTATATAAATCCTGTCCAGAAGTATACATTCCAGATTTGTTGCAACAGAATACATGCACATCATATATATATATATATATATATATATATATATATATATATGATTTTCACTATTAGTTTCTCTATTATAATTATGATTAGCTCTGTGTAAGTATTCTGAATTCTATTTATTCTTTAATTCAGAGGCTTGGAGGATATGCTGAAATTTTCAATCATATGAATCATATATATATATATATATATATATATATATATATATGGATTTTTTTGTATAAATATGTCCACATGGAGGATACAACATATTCTGAATGGAAAAGTTGCTTCTTGATATGATGAGAGAATAAATAGTACTAATAAAACAATACTGAATTGTCTGTCTTTACCTTTTCTTTTTTCCCCCTTTTTTCTTATGAGGTAGAGAGTGAAAAAGTAAAGTATATAAATATTTTTGTTGATATACAAGCATTACAAAAAACTGTAGCAGAGTGTAATAGACACCAGAGATAACAAATACAGCCTGAAAGAGTGTTAAGGGAGGTCCGATAATTGTATGATAGATGATCTAAGACCAGAGAGTGATCCACGCTATTGAAAACTCCGTGGTGTACTTTCATATGTTCAGACAGTCTGTCAAAACATTCATGGCTACATGTTTCTCAAAAGGTGTGACACTCATTTCTCCCTGACAGTGCTGGGGCTACCAATCAGAGTACGTGCTTGAGCGTTCAGTTGATTTTTTTGTAACACTGGATAATTACAAGAATGATTAGGTTCATTTTTCTCTTTTGGCTGAAAATAAAGTTTGAATATTTCAAATGATTTTGATACATATATATTTTTCCAGTTCATTGTGGTGATTTTCTTTTCTCTTTTATATATATATATATATATATATATATATATATATATATATATATTTGTTTTATTTTTTTTTTGTCCCTTTGATTCCTGCAGCACACAGTGATACTTAGAGACCAACTGTTTTGCCTTGTGGAAACATAAGCCTAAAATAAAAAAAGTAACTGAAGCGCAAAAAAAACACCAAATTTATTTTCTTATATTGTGGTGTTTGGTTGAGAAAATGAAGAATGAAAAACACAGATAGGAATTATCAGAGAAAAGACGTTCTTCCACTTGGGTGAATATAGCTTATCTTTCAATTTACTTTAACAATATAGAACATTATGTTGATAAAGGGCAATGTTGGAAAGTGAATAAGGAAAGCATGATGAATGGAATATATAGCACTTGTACACTTCAGCAGTACACAGCTCACTCCAAGTTAACTCACTAGGAACAACAAATAGACATTTTGATGCAAAAGTGTCAGCAAGTGATACATGCAAAGAGAAAGAAAATTGAGGTGAATGATACACTCGGAGAAATAATAGATACAGGTTGTATGCAACTCGCCTGTTTGGATGTATTTTCAGTATATATTTGGTAAGCTAACAGATTTATATCATTTTATATTAGTGTGCAAAAAATGCTTGGTTTTCCAACTACCTGAATTCCACCGAGCAGTGAAGTGAATATGAATTCAGTCTTAGGTGAAAGTGTGGCTTTTCAGAATCTTCCTCTCTATATAGCTCACACTGTTAATCAAATTTAACATTCATAACCCTAAGTTTTAGACCCTGATTTTTTTTGAAAATCTTGTTTCTGTTGTTGTAATAGGCAAAGGCATAAATAATAATGCCAAATAACCATTTTCCTGTAGCTCACATTTTGTCCCATGTCTCATCATTCTTACATTTTGGGTGTCAAACTTGATCTTGGATTTACCCACTGTAATAGTAATAATAGTAATATCAGCGACTCTATGTAAATCAGAAACTGAACATTACTTGATAACTCTGTTCATTTGCTACTTAAAATAAACCAAAATGCTGAATCAGCTTGTGATATATTATTTTAACACCAGGATGTTCAAACTAAAAATACATATGCGAGGTAGAAAAACCAACTAAAACGCTATTAGAATTTATTGGAGTCCAGTAAGCTGGCATATTACAGGGCTGTACACAAGTCAGTAGTCTCCACTTAATTAAATTAACAAGCAAGTGAATATTTTGTAACTAGATAGAAAAAAACCTACAACCTCTGCAAAACTTATGATTGAAGTTATCAAGACACAAGTAAAACTCTGTGAAATAACCCTTGTCCCCCACACAAAAAAATCAATGTTTAAAATCTAGTGTTTTGAATTTAATTTCTTTGAATTTTTGAATTTAAATTTGATTAAATGCAAAATGATTCACAATCATCCGAAAAAGTGAATTTTAGTTCACTGCAAAAAAAAAAAACAAAAAAAACCTCTGTACTTTTAAGTAGTGTTAGTAAATGCAAATGCTTAATTTCTTAAATATGTCAATTATACTTAAAGCTGACACTGGTATTTCAATAAACCAGAATAGTGTTATTGGAGGAATTGAAAGAACAAATATGTAGGACCACAGAAATATTTGCATAAATGATTAGTTTGCATATGATGAAGCTACTTCAAATAAATGACTAGGTATAGAATAGTTTTAAATGATATTGTGAAAAATAAACACTTGCAAAAGTGTTTATACAAGTATCTATCAGGAAGAAACAAAGCAAAAATATTGAGAAATGTCATTAAATTTTAAATTTTCACAGAGATTTGCAAACTTAAATTAATATAAAAAAGTTTTATATTCATCATGTAAATATATAAACAGGAATATATTATGTACTTCACACAATAAATGAGTATTTATAATGAAGATATAAATAATATTTCCAATGTTAGGAGACTGATGATTATGACATAATTATGCTTAGGTTTGATCTTGTATCAAGGAATCCACTGAAGCACAGAGTGGAACAGAAATTCAGTCTGCACTGCATGCCCCACCTTTCTTGAAGTAGGGTTCATTCACCTGAAAGGAGGCTCACATTTCTACTTTCCTTGAATGTTTCTAGCAGCTTACAATGTCACTGATGACAGCAAAAAATACAGAGAAGCATCCCTGTGGAAATATGAAAATGCTCAAAGTGAAAAATTTAAAAATACCACTATATTTCTAACAGGAGAAATGCTAAGTAGATAAGAAAAGTATCAGGTATGAATATTGATATGGCATAATTTAAAATATAGAAAATTGGCATGGTTAAAAATAAATGCATTACCTCCTTGCAGTATTAATGCTAAGTAAGTTTAGAATTTTTGGAAGGTATCTGTTGACATAAAATTTGCATAAATATTAACTCAGCTATTCCATTTCTAGAGACCTATTACAAAAATGTGGATATATACAGGAGCCCATCAACCAAGAGTTTCATTGTAGCTCAGTTTCTAAAACTAAAACAGAAAATACAACCTGATATCATCATTATATAATTGAAAACATTATTTTAAACTAATAATATACTATAATGTACATATTTGATAGTTTATTTTATTTATTGTCACTAAATATTCCATGAACTTTGTTTTGTTAAAAACAAAATCATGTTACCAAGTAATGCAAGCATTCAACAAATAGGTACCATGTTCTTTTACAAAGTAAACAAGTACTAAATATCATAGGAAAAAAATCTTTGAGTTTTTAAGATTTTTCTCTTTTCCAGATGTAACAATTGCTAATAGATTTAGTGGGGACAATTAAGTAACAGGCATAGTGAACTTACACTATTTTGAGAGGTAAGCCTATAAAAAGCCTATAAAATTGGCTGTAATTTAAATCAAGGGATCAGCGAAAATATCATTGAGAAGTTAATATTTGAACACACACTTGAAGAAAATGCTGAATGTTTAAGCTTGTGTATCTGATTTATTTCACTTAACATTATGGTGTCAATGTCCATTTCACATGTTGCACCTTTATTTGAAACCCGAAGCCTAGATAAATCAGATGGCAAATTATAAAAAAGATAATAGGGCTCAGGGAGACATATCTTTTCCAAAGGGGACCAAGAATAAAGAAGGGAGGAGGTGAAGGGGTGAAGAGGTACACATAAAGAGAATTCAGATGTGTTATGTGTTTAGACCAACTCCCCACAATGAATGTAATTCATTATGCACTGCCAACATGCACTAATAAGAATAAAAACTTTAAAAAATTTCAAGAGCAGAAATCTTAAACTCAACAACAAAAATAAAAGAAGAGAAAAGAAGTGGGGCAGGAAATGTGAGCCCTATGAATAAAGTCCATAGCTGGAGCTCAGAGAGTAGGAAAGAAGACCTAATGAGATCTTGACAGAATGAAATAAGAATCAGAGTTACAAGAGCTTCGTCAATTATTAATAGTAGGGTGACAGCACAATATTTTGTCAAACCTGAATACTTGAGAAGGAAAAGGGTGGCACAAAAGAATAAAGCATGTGAAATATTTACTTATATGCAGACAGTGGTTTGATTATCATAGTGACCTATAAAAATAAACTTTATTGTCTGAAATATTTATGCCTATAAACTGATTGTACCTTACATTAAAATGTAAATATCCCTAATAAGGCAACAATAGTTGGAGACTTTTGGTTGGTGATATGGGGTGATCTGATTAATTTTAACATGGTAATTCTGACTTGTGTGTTGAGTAGAGACTACAGGGTAAACAGCAAAATGTTGGAGGTCAAGCAGGTTATAGGAAACTTCCAGAAGACCAAAAGTCATTTATGGGAACTTAGCACAATTTTGCTTTTTGGTAAAACCTAGAGAAAAATTATTACTGACAAAAGAGTCTGAAAGTAGAGAAGCAAAGTGATTAACAGAATTCACCTCTGGAAAGCAGAGAAAAGACTAAATAATTCTTAAAATTTTAAGAGTTTTGAAAGTTCATGTTTAGTTTTATGAAAGGGAAGCAAGAGAAGGCAGTCCGAGTTATATCATTTCAGATGCCAACTATTTGTTTCATGACTCACTGTCATGTGCTTTCTTGTAGGAATACATCTCCAAACTAGTGATGTTGACATTGGAACAATTGACTAATGCATTGTGAAGGACAGTTATGCTACATCCGAACCCAAACTTTGAGGACTATTACATAACTCAGTTCCTCTCTTTTATCTCTATATTACCTACCTATATTTACCTATATAAATATTCTTTGGTTCCCCAATCTTAAGTCAGGATTTTCAACTTTCTCCTAGAGTATCTGTATGCTTCCTTATAAAATTCAATTTTTTGTGAAGAATCCATCCCATTCTAAGTGGGAGTCCTCAAAATCACCATCTTTGGTATTGGTATCTGATACACCTCTGAATCTGGACAGGTTCTTCACCTTCCAACAGTCTGTGATTTCTGATCATTTGCTTTACCTTTAGGAATTGTGTTAGCCATAATGCCCTTTATACATGGTAGATCTTAGGAATTTTCTGTCTCCTGACTCCCACACTGTTCCTTGACTATAAATTCTTTCCTGGCATTCTGTATTTGAAGTTAAGCTTAATTTCTCTCCCCCATTGCAGTGGTACTTTTACCTATGGTGATGGTCCTAAGTAGTCTTCCTTGCCAAACTTATTTTTGTGTTTTAACTAATATCATTGTATAACTTTTCCTTTAGCACTGTATTATGAGAATATCTTATTCTAAAAGTAGGAAAAAGTCCTCAGTCTGAATGGTGGAATGAAAATATAGCATGAAGAAATGTTCAACAGTACTTACAGTTGGGAATAATATCTTGGTCTGGGAAATAATCTGCTGAAGTTTTGGCATTAGTCTTTAACCCCTAGGCAAAAGCTCATGGTATTCTAGGTATCATTAAGCTGAGGAAAGGAAAGAAGAGCAAATAACTCAGAATACTGGTGAAGACCTTTCTATGTACGAGTCTTAGAAAAAATGTCTTTCCTCCTCTGTAGGAAATTTGATACTTAAATTGAAAATTCAAAATTTATCCTGGAGGCTAACAGAGAAAACCTAGGGGTATGGAAATATTTCTCTCAGTTTTATAAAAGTAAAAATGTTCTTTGTAATAACACAAAAAGACAATTAAGTTTGTTATGCCTTAGGGGATTTGTAGATCTATTTCTCAAATATGGAAGATTAAAAAGGAAAATACACTGGTATGAAAATGCTAGCTCTTAGATTACTTTCAAAATATACGTATTTTACCAAGTTTAATTTAATTTTTAAAGGTCATCAATCTTAGTTCTTAAACAGATTAACTTTCTTTATTTACTTTTATCTTTCTAGATAATAAAAAGTATCCTGCTGTTAATTGATGTGTGTTCACTACTACTGGAGGAAGGCATACATTAATTTTTTTTTTACCTAAGAAAAAAAAACAGAGGAAGATGATACTTCTCTTATCAAAAAGTACATGCACGTATAAATTATTTGGAGAATATTGTCTAGGTGTATTTGCTATTAGAAGCCTAAAAAAGTGGTTTCCAAAACTTTAAAATCTGGAAAGCAAAGATCAATAAAAGAAGTAAATGTATTTTAAAACTCAGAATGAATGCAAGATACAAGCTGGAAAGCAAATTAAATCCTCCAGCGCTGCCCATCAGCCAGCTCCGACAGGTTTGAAGGTCACTGTTGCTGGCTATTTGGCTAAACTTCAACTCAATTTCAGCCCTGATCAGTGATTCGAAACTGACCCACACAGATGGGCAGCCATGTGGTGGCCCAGTGCATATTAATCGGAAGATTCCCCTCCTACAGCAAGGAAGGGATCAGATGTTTTAAAAGCAACTGTATGAAGACAAAAATGCAGGAGGCTCCCAATGATGCTCCAAACGATTTGCATATTGATTCCTCCCTCCTTGCTGCTTTGCTGCCGGCAGGGAATTAGGTCTTATGTAAGGCATGTTTTTTTCAGCAGCAAATGGAAGCACTCAGACAATAACCATCCAGTTTAAATGGTTTACAATCATTTTAGCTACATAGATAGATTATATGGCAATCTGGCTTGTTATGTTATAGATTCTCCAAAGTGAAACAGAGTTAGCTTTCAGTTATGCTTTTACTTTGTGCCTTGTCACATTATTGGTGCCTTAGGGGTCTAGAAAACCGAATGTATGATGTAATCAAAGTCTGAGTGTACACAATTTTAAGATTTTCATCTAACTTCGAGTCCAAATTTAAATAATAGCTACATTGGTTTAAATATCTTGTGCTTTTGTGATCTAATTAAAAATATCTGAAATGGGTTCTGTTTTCTTAATATGCTTTGGTCAAAAGAAAAAAAAAGCCATGTGTAGCCCAAGTAAACTGTGAATAAAACCAAAAATATAAAATGAAAGCAACTTATTTGCATAGTATCTGCTTATGTATGTTTTATAAACTCACTACAGTTATAAGAAAAGAAATAACTGGAATAATTTTGTGACCTGCCAAAGTCACAAAATAAAGCAAAAATAATTGTTATACCTTCATGCTACAAAAGATAATCAGAGAAACAGTGGTTTTAAAATTCACTTTATATGAATCAATTGAATCCAAAATCCTGACAATCTCTTGCATTAAGACAAAATTTCTATTTTGATAATTTAAGTGAGTAATTTTACTCATCATACAACCAAATTGCCCTTGGCAAATTCCTTTAGATTTTAATCTTTGCTTTTCAAATAAAGAGGATCTCACAGCATTCTTAAATCTACATATTAAATCACATTAACAATTCCTAAAATTTCAGAACTAGTGTACTATCCTGGACTTATATTTTTCTGTTTTATTCTTCTATGCCCTATTAACAATTTGTCTAATTTTTCATGGCATATATATATATATATATATATATATTCTACAATGGTAGAATTTAGAGAAAATACTCTGATACTTTCAGTAATAGCAGTTATAATAGTCGCAGCAACGGTAATAGAAATATTTATTTCTGCTACCTCCATACTTTATATTCAAACATTGGACCAAATGCTATGAAGTAGCATTTAATTCCAATCATTATATAATTTTATACTAATATTGTGTCTCTCAAGGGTAACTTTCCTGTAGTGTAAGCCAAAATTTCAAAGATCAGCAGACCTGAATGACTATTCCAAAATCTTTGAGGAATTTGAAGTACCTGGAAAAGTCAACACTTGAATTACAAGTACACCCAGGATATCTTTAAATCCTATTTAATTATATTTTTAAAATAAAAGATAGTGATATGAAAACTTATGCCTTGGAATAGTAACTCAAAAGTGACTTCTATCCATTCACCTAAATTGCATTCTTCCTGAGCTCGGGGTGTGGAGTTTGTAGTTTTGGCAATGGAAATTGCTAAACTGGATCTCTGAACCCTTGGCGTTCCTCTGTGCCATATGTAAAACTCTAGGAAATTTGAAGAGTTCTCCTCAACCTCCTCAGCCTTCTCAGTCCCTGGAGAATTGTTATTCACTGGGGAGAATATTTAGTCTCTTTAAGTGATGATTGTATTTCATGTCATTTATCATCCACTGAAAGGGGTCCTTAAGTGAATGGTTTGCATTCATTTCTTTTAAGGGTCATTAATTATTTAATCTGCCATTACAGTAATCCTTTAATAGTTAATATCTAATGTGAGTACAAAAAGAAACTGCCAATGGCTTATCTCTTTCTTTTATTAAGTTTAGCATGACAATGCTTATATTTCTTTGTTATTATAGAATTTTTTAATGACAATATAGCAGATAAAACCCATAATTGCAAATATGCAGAAACAATTATATAATACAGAAAAAAGATATATTTCCTTTACTGTCCACTAGTTTAAGATTAAACACTTAAAAATAGAAGGTCTTCAATTTGTGGCCATGGTCCCCTAGTTCAGTTATTATCATATTACACATTGGACAATTCACAAATATCAGAATAGATGACTACTTGATTTCCAAGGACAATTTATCTTTTATTTTATCTCTCCTTCAGGAATCTTCTATCTAAAAAAAGGATTGTTGGACCCTGTCCAGTAGAGGAGTCCACCCAGAGTATTTTTGTAATTATTGAATTAGTTTTTCTCGCATCTTTTTACTATTGAGAATCTAATTCAAACTCTTAATCAGGCTGTTAGTAAGCAATATGGAAAAAAATCCCAGAATAACAAGTTTTAGAATTCTGTGATTGCGAGTTGTCTCTAGGAAGCACTATCCCTACTGAGCCCCAATTCCTGACTAGTGAGTTGAATATAATTTCCTTGTCAATTTTAGTCTATCTGACAGTCACAGAGGTGTGGCCCAAATCCTGCCTCGGGACCCAAAGATTCAAGAAACTGTTTAGATGTGTTATTAGTATCTGATCAGTACAAGTTGTTAATAAGTATTAAAAAGCCTTAGAGAATCTAAGTCATCAACTGGACCTGCATATGGCAAATGTGTCATTGTTTTAGCTAACTACACAAAGCCTCTTGAATATTTCTGTTACATGTAATTGATCTTAATCCATTGCATCTTTTAAAAAATGATCATACGTACCGTGACTTTAATCTAGCTCTCTTGATGTATATCCATTTTTAGTGTTGCTTCTGTATCATTTATATCTCCAACTATTTACTCATTTACTTTATCCTCCTTTATAGGAATCTTTAACTTTGTACTTCCCTCCTATAGTTACTTAATGTCTCTAATTTCCTGCCTAGTCTTAGTTCTTTGGAAACATCCACTCACATGGGTTTAAATACCATTTGTAGGTTGATGATGCCCTAAGTCATACCCCTTCTCCAAAGTCTATGCACTAAAAACCAAATAACTGACAGATTTTCTTACAAAGATGACAAATTGTTACACTTTTAGAACTTACACTAAAGTCTTTGTTCTGCAGATTCAGTCTTTTCCATACATTTTCAAAGTTTAGACGGCAAACTGTTCTCAGGCCTACTTCAATAACGTTGTCTTCTTCATCTGTTTCTCCAAATCCTCCAGATCTCACATTAGTCTGGCAGCCCAAGCGCACTCTTCCACCTAATGCTATAGTCAGCACCTGTCTATGCATTTCACTTCTGACCAATAATCCTTCTTATTTACCTTCTATTTGTTTTGTATTTCCAGATCCCTTGTGCTTCCCACAACCATATATAAAATTTCATGGGATTTGAGAGAATGATCATCTCATCTTGGGGTTTTGTTTGAAGAGGGTTAATTAACATGCTTATGTCTACAATTTGAAAACAATTCTGATTCGAATACATGATGTCTTTATGTATGCGTGTCTGTGTCTATATATTTACTATATAAGCCATATATATTTAATATATGCCATTGAATGAAAATACAGGATTTGTTTATAAAGTCATTTAGTATAATATACATTCCTAATTTAAATTTATCTCTTTAATCAAAGTAAAGCAGTTACTAATATCTGTGTAGTACTTTTTGTGTGTGGCACATGGTATACATAACGTAATTGTATATATAATAAGCTCATATAATAATAGATTTGGAAAAGAAAGTTCCGTAATAGAGTTGTGCTTTTATAGAACTGAGTAGGTTTGGTAAAAGCAGGAAAGTTTGACAAGGTTTCCCCTTTATCAAAGCTAAAAACTGCTGCATTCATATTAAATTTTACAACCAACTAAGCATTAAAACACTATGGCAATGAAAGCTATACAATACTCTGCTTTTGTTATTCAAGGCTGACTAATCACATCAAGCATAGAAAATGAATTTTCAGAACAGGCTGCTGGAGCCCATTATTTAATTGTCTCAATTCACATCCTGTAATTAAGATAATTTCTTTTATATTTTTATTTTTCAGTAATTGCAGGTTCACAAGAAGCTGTAAAGAAATCTGGAAATTCCATTTACCCTTCTCTGTTCCTCTTTCAACTATTATCACCTTATATAAATACGGTGTGATGTTAAAAGTAGGAAAATGGTATGGTGGGAACCCTGGAGATTATTCATGTGCCAGACCATTTCCTCACACTCATTGTTGCCTGTGTTGCTATATACAGTTTTACCACCTTATTAATACGTAGCTTCATGTAACCATCACCACAATTAAGATTCTTAACTGCATCCTTCTCGAAAGACTCGCCATGTGCTCTCTTTGTAGTCATAGGCTAACTCTATTCCATCCCTAGCACCTGGCATTAAGAATGAGTTCTCTGTCTTTATAACTATTCTATTTCACAAATGAGAGATATTATGGGTCACTTGATTGTTTATTCACTCAGTGTAATTTTCCCTTTTATACTGATCGAAACTGTGTGTGTAAATGGTTAATTTCTTCCGTTGTTTAGTGGTGTGTCATGCTGCAGATGCAATAGAGTTTGCTTAATCATTCACTTATTGGAGGATATTTGTGGAACATCCAATTCTAGGTTACAGAAATGAAGCTTATAAACTTCCATATACAAATTTTTGTGTGAAAATAGATCTTAGTTTCTCTAGGATACATGCAAAAGGGCAATTGCTGGATCATATGATAAATCTATTTTTAGTCTAAAAGGGCATTGTTGGAACTATTACAGAGTGCATGACTTCATATGCATCTAATACAAATATAAGAAATCTTTGGAAACATAAGGCTAAGATTTAACCCTGAAATAATGAACAAATGTAAGAAGTGAAAAACTGGATCACATCACAAGTAAAAACATTTATTCTATGAAAGATTCTGCTAAGAGGGTGAAAATACAGACTGTGGACTGGGAAAAAAATATTTGTAAATAACATCTGAAAAATAATTTGAATGTAAACTACCAAAAATTCACAACTCAGTGCTTAAAAACTAAATTTAAAAATGAATAAATGATGGAAATAGACATTTCACAGAAGAGAACATACAGAGAGCAAATAAGAACATGAAAAGACATTATATATCACTCGCCATTAAAGAAGTGGAAGCAAAATCAAATGCAAATTAAATTAGGTATCATTGCATATATTTATAAGAATGTTTAACATTTAAAACATGACTGCACCAAACTCAGAGGAGAATAGGGGAAAACCTGGAACCTTCTGAGAGGAGTACTTTTTACATAATTTCGTTATGGACTCAATTGTGTCTGTAACTAAAAGTTCATATATTGAAACCCTAATCTCTAATGTAACTACACAGGGAGACAGAAACATTCCATAGTTACAATCCAAAGACAGCACACAAGTGACTACTTGGTCTGATAGCCCTAGTGTCCTTTTGGGAGAAGGGAGACACTAGACCTTACTTTATCTTCAAAGTTCCAGTGAAAAGACCAAAGTGAAGTCAATGACACAAAGATGACATCTGTGAGGTAGGAAAAGACCCCACTAAAACACAACCTGTGTCACTTTAATATTGAAATTTTGGCTTCAAGAACTATGGTGATATAAAAGCCTGGTGCTCAGTAAAGACAGCCAGTCTATAGTATTTTCCTGAGGCAGTCCCAGTTAGCAAATGTATTATTCTCAAGTGGCAGGTGATTCCAATTAATCTCCCTATACCACATAGGTATATCAAATTACAGAAAGAATTCATCCAAGGATAAAAAAAAGAAAGCCAAACAAACAAAACATGTGTCTCTCAAAGTGATGATAGGTAGTTAGATATTCAACCTTTTAATTTGGTGGTACAATGCAATTTACACATTGCACTTTTGTATTCTGAAAAACTAAGCAATTTTTTAAAAAGTATATAAATCTAATAGAATCATAATTGGATATATGCTATAAAGAAGACACATATGCTTTCTCTTGCCCATAGTTAATTCTAGTCTACAGGGATCTTATTCCTCAGGGTAAGAAAGTCATTGTATATTACAAACTAGGACTAGGAATAACTTACAGTAAGAAAATATTTAAGGACAAATATTAAGTAAGGAGTTCCACAAGTGAAAACAGTTCAGAAGTATTCATTCAACTATCAAAAAAAAAATGTGGGATATGTCAGTTGTATGGGAAACATCTTGTTAATTCTCTTAAATATTAGAACATGAGGGCAAGGGATTTAGCTCAGTGGCATAAGCACCTGCCTGGCAAGCTCATGGTTGTGAGTTCAATCCCTGGAACAACAACAACAAAAAAAACCATGATAATAAAAACATTTTACAAAATTTAATAAAGGCCAGGAATAAAGAAAAGCTTGACTCAGACATATTAGTTAGGATGGTTTTAGATAATGCTTGCATTAATTTAGTACTACATTTGTAAATCTTTTCAATGTTACACTGAGATAAAAGATTTCTTTGGCAGATGGTAAGAAAGGAGAGAGTTATCAAAAGGGGCATAGTTCCTGTCATAAAAGCCATTAATGGGTGCATATTAATAGCAGATATGCCTTTATGAAGGGTGAAAGTACAAGGGAATAAGTCATCTTTGAAATATTAACTCCAATCA
Organism: Hydrochoerus hydrochaeris; assembly: GCA_004027455.1. NCBI lineage: Eukaryota > Metazoa > Chordata > Mammalia > Rodentia > Hydrochaeridae > Hydrochoerus > Hydrochoerus hydrochaeris. The sequence goes on from PVLA01016078.1 coordinate 15,916, forward strand.
TCTTACTAGGATGAAGTTACTAACAGAGATCATGAACAAAAATAGAAGACCATAGCACAGAGCCAGCCTGGCAATTGCAAGGCCCAGAGTACCAAAAAAATTAGAAGGTATCGATCCCCAGTGGGGAAAAAAAAGAAAAAAAAGAAAAAAAAAAGATACTGAGTCACTTTATAAAAGTTCCAAAGTGGTTTTACTCACTTTTGTATATATTCATGCAAATACACTTTTCAAAGCCACTTTGATTTTTTCATACATTTCTTATCTATTTTGAACTACATTTTATGAAAGCATACTATTTTGCAGGTAAATTCTCTATTCCTTTTTGTTATTCCATTGGTTTCTGAAATATTCTGTAAAATCATGAAATTTTTCCTTATGAAAATAAAACTGTTTAAATATTTCTCAATTATAGAGAAGACAAGATGGCTGATCAGTGAGCAACAAAACACAAAGCCTCTAGGGAGAAACAACTCATTTGCCAGAATAAAACACTCTGGAGAAACCCAGACAGAGGGAGATGGATCCTCTTGACACAGGAAGAAATTAAAATGCAAAAAGCTCATCATATAAGTCGGGACTACAACTGAAACAGCTAAAAATTACGGGACACAGCATTGTCATTCACAGCAACTTGCCAAGTTTACAAAGGTTTGAATCGGTGCCAGCAGGTAGAGCCACCCAAATTCATTCCTGCCACCACTCACAGGAAGCAAAGCAGTGCTGAAGTAGGGTGTTGGTGAGCCCAATGGAGAGCAAAGCCTGCAGAGGGATCTTCATTAATCCACGGTCAGTGCTGGAAATGAGACTCCCTCCCATGGGAAGGGAGCAACCAAATGGGTGACATATTGGAATCAGGAAGGAGGAGCCTGAACTGGGAGTGACAGTGACTTCAGTTGGTTCCTCCCTCCTCAGAGCAGATTCATGGGATTTGCTTGGACTGGGCTGCGCCCCTGGCCAGGACCCAATGAGCCGTCCCAAATTGATTCCCTGTGTCTAGCACGCACTAACTGGGTGGAGGAACCTGAAGTTTGGTTGGCCTGGTGGGGAGGGGCAGGCACACACAGCAGCTGCTTACACCTCATTGACAAGAGCAGTCAGGAGAGGGCAGAGGTCCCTTGACAGTGTGCTTCAGAGGAAACATGGCCAACAGGGAAGGGGGCTGGGACCTGCACTGTAAACTTTGTGGAGGAAGCCAGGACCATGACAAGAGAGAGAGGCAGGAGGAGGCCCCCAGCCCAGAACCTTGAGAGCCTTGATCCAGTAGAGGTAAAAACAAAGGAGACTGAGGGCAGCAAACACACATCAGACATGGCTTCAATAGACATTAAGAGATATCTTTGGAACCTTGTAGATGAGCTCAAAACTGAAATATTAAATCAGATAAAGCAAGATATGAGTAAAGTAATAAAAGAGATGCTCTCAGGAAGCATCTCTCAGTAAGATACAGATGGAAGAAGGGAGGAACACAAAAAAAGGAGAGAAACATTCAATAAAGAACATAAAGAAAATATAGAATACATGAAGCAGATTCAAAGAGACTACCAGGAAATTAAAAACTCAATTGAAAGCTGGCAAAATGCCTTAAAAGAAACTAAGAATAGACTATCAAAACTTGAAAACAAGTTGGCAATGTGTGAACATGAAAGGAAAGATCTCTTAAAAATAAAAAGGGAGCAGGCAGTAACAATGAAAAGGCTAGAAGATGACAACAGAATCTATAATTTAAGAATAAGAAATGTGAACGAAGAAGCAGAAATGCATACAGGTGAATTACAAAGGCTATTCACAGAAATAATTAAGGAAAACTTCCCAAGCATGGGAAAAGAAAATGACATTCGGTTGTATGAGGCATATAGAACTCCAGCCACCTAAAACCAAAACAGATCAACACCCAGACATATAATAATCAAGATACCAGAAATTCAATATAAAAATAGAATATTAAAAGCTGTCAGAGAAAAGAAACAGAGTACCTATAAAGGTAAGCCCATCAGAATCATAACTGATTGTGACTTCTCGACACAGACAATCAGATCAAGAAGAACTTGGAGTGAAATATTCCCAGCCCTGAAAGAAAATAACCTCCAGCCCAGATTGATGTACCCTGCAAAACTGTCACTAGAAATTAATGGAGAAATAAGATGCTCCCATGACAAAGAGGAACTGGGGGAGTTTGTGACCACCAATCCAACCCTACAGAGAATACTGAAGGACATTCTAGAGAGAGAGAAAAAAAATACCAGGATTTTAGGAACAGTGGCAGAAAGGCCTCATTGAGTGGGGCAGGCAGTAGAATGAAGGAGAAAACTAGACAAACAAAGGCAGAAAAATAGCATAGCAGAAATGAAGCAGAGAAGGATGGCTAGAATCTCTAATATAGATGGCCTTGATACACTATATTGTTAATAGTGCACCAGGATTTAAACCCACATTACTCACACTACTCTGTTTAGATGTATTTTATTCTGTTCCAGTCATTCTGCCTGTACTAGATTTGAGGGCACAGACAGTAATCCCAAAAATAACAGGATATATTATGGTAATCATACTTAATTTCCTATTAAGTTAATCTAAAGCTCTGTAAAACCTACACTGTTTTACCATGACTGATTGTAATCGAATTTGGTTTGTTAGATCGCTGTTTTGTATTGATGGATTTTATTCAAAGCTGTTATGATTGATAGTATCAAGTCTGAGAGTATAGTCAAGTGCACTTAAGATGACAAGATTCACTAGAATATCCACTCTGGTTTAATTATTACCTGCCTTTGAAGTTTTATACTGTCTACAATGTTTTATACTGTCTACAATGTTTTATTTTTACTAATATTGTTATGTACTGCTATATTCAATTATACTGCTATATTCATTTATGCCTGATGATATAGACAATTCTATTGAAGATAATAAGAAACAACACAGCAATCATTGTAGATCACCTTGTACTGTGGTTTTATACAACTTTTTGGTTTCATGTTTTTATAGGAATTTGTTTTGTTTTGTCTTGCTAAGTTTTGTTTTTCCTTCTAATATGGAAAGGATAGAAATACATGTAGAGACTCATGCATGCATAGCTGTTTAGACTCTCACTGTTTGGATATGTTCTTTGTATGCTTCAATTTTGTAACTTGAACAACTATTTCTGAGAGTACAATATGTGATTTATCAACTAGTGATTTCTTATTGTTTATCTTTTTTTGAAATTCTGTATTATCTCTACCCTTTACATGCTTTTGTTTCTCTTTAAATAAAAAAAATTTTAAAAAGTAAAAGGAGGAACAGAAAGTGCTCTAAAAGATATAACTGCATTTATATTTCAGTGTGTAGAACTGATAATCATGTTGCTAAGTTGTTTTTAGATCATTGAACTTCTATGCTGCCTCACTGTTTGAATGTCCACTCTATATGTTTTAACTTTGTAACTTGAATGACTATGTGTAAGAAGACAATATGCAATTTATCAACAAGTAATTTCTTACTGTTTATTTTTTTCTGAAATTCTGTATTGTTTCTACCTCTTTTTATGTTTTGCTTTTTTCCTCTTTAAATAAAATTCTAATATATATAATATATATAATTAATATATATATATAATTCTAATATATATATATATATTTCTCAATTATAATATCACTTCCGGCTTTTCTTGTGAATTGCTAGGAGAGTACAACATATCGTACAGTGGCAGATACACCCATTTTCTCCCCTTCAATGACTTTTTGTATGTTCATCTATAAGTTATTTAAAGTATTTCACTCTGGCATAAAAAAGATGCATCTGTTCTCTGAGAAGCAGCTGAAGATGCCCAGATAAATCAACAAGTTAGGATTTTTCCCCAAAACATGAATCCTAAAATGTGCAGAAAACTGTAACACTTCCAATACTGTTCATTTCATGTTAATTTATTGAATTTCCATATATTTTCTTATTCTTCACAGTTACTTCATATTTCATTTTGATCTGAAAAACTATCTTTCCAAAACATTGCTGAAGTTAGCATTGTCTTAAAGTAAATTAATGTATGTCTTCTTTATTGAGATGAAATGAAACACATGTTTTTAAGATGAATTTAACATAAAGAAAACAATAAAAAATTATGTTCTATTGCTGAAAGTCTACTGAGAAGAAATATCACTGTGGGTTGTAGAGAGCCCAAATAGTATTCTTATTAACATTCTGAACTGTAAGAAAGCTAATATATTAAATCATATCCTTGGGTTAAATTGAGCAATTTTCTTAAATCTATTACAGTATCTATTTACATTTTACAATTATAAAAATAAGCAGTTAACTTTTTTGTCAGCAGTTCACAAAATACAAATGCTGATGTATCTGACCAATCTATTTGCCTTTTAATTGTTTCCTTGCATAACTTCTCTACCTATATATTCATATGTATACACAAACTATACAAAGTAACAGTTACAGGAATATATGGGCGAAATTATACACACATAATATTTGTATATATGTATATACTGCATGTATTGCATATGAGGACATATTCAGAAGGGTGAATATAGTCTCAATTTTATACATAGCTGCTGAGTTATTTCTACATTTTTACTATAATAGAAAATATCCTTTGATACTGACTTTGAAATTAAAATCTGATAATGTATTACTATGCATTACCCCTTCTGCTTATCCACATTCTTCTTTTATATGATGAGCTTTACATTTTGAATCTTTAAGTGACGAAAATTTTTCTGCTACAAAAAACTGTATAATTACTTTTCCATTCATAACTTAAGGCGTTGAGAATGGACAGTGTATCGTGGAAATCTCAAGAGCTGGTGAAAGTGACTCTTGAATGGTGAGGAGAGGAGCTTCAGCAACATTGTCTCCCTTCAAACCATCTCTTCAATGTTAAAAATGATAAAATCAAGTGGATGTATTCTAGACAAGACAAACAGCTGATGAATACACATATATTCAAGAATTTCATCTCAGTAGAAATAGTAAAAGGCTGTGGGATTTGAGGCAGGATTCATTCCAAGTTCTTGTTCCCTTCTCAGCTCACTGTGACTGCATGTCTACATTGTTCACTCATGACAGAAAAAGCTCCTAGGCAAAGGGGCGAGCCTTTAAATCCACTCTTGCCAACATCTCTTAGCCTCAACTATGAGTTGCAGAAGCTCTGTTTCAACTAACGGGCCAAGAGGACTGTGATTCTCTTACCCAGCCTCCCGCAACTCACAAGAGAAGTCTGACCTCAGGAAGAGAATGCTGAGGATGCTAAATCCCAGGAGCCATTTCCACAGGTTTGTTATGAGGCCGAGATTCCTCATGGAAGGAACAACTCAATAGGATCAGAAACTATCACCTTTAATGGCAGACCAGTGTCCTTGTCAAAGAGTAAAGATGTCACTGAGCAGGTGCAGACTGTTGCTCAACATCATATACCGTGCTATGAGAGACAGGTCTTGTCCAGGCTGCATAAGGAAATTACCATTTATTTGCAATGAAAAATGTGAGTTTCACCACTAGGAGAACTGATCCTGGTCTGCTTGCTCTATGATCCAAATAATGAGAACAGGATCCACTAGAATATTAGAACTTTAAAAAAAATGAAGGATAAATCTTCTTGAGACAGTTTCAAAAACTGACAAAACCGCTCAGCAAAAAGGACCATATTTTTCTGGATCCGAATATAGAACATTTTATGTTCCATGATGTAGTCAAAAACAATAGATCATCTGCTAGCTCTCAGGAGAAATTAACAGCTGAATAAAAACTATAGAAGTAAACTGAATAAAAGTAGTTGAATAAAAACTATAGAAATAAGTTCTTTGAGGACATTGGAAAAAGACAAAATTGAAGACACTAAAATCAATGTATTAAAAGATCTTAAAAGAAATAAGAACGAGTATGTTGAGGGAAAAGCAGCCCTTATACATGATATTTCAGGAAAACTGTATCCTGCACTTGGCTGACTAAAATTTTTAACAACTGTTACAATAATTTTCCAAGAGACAAAGAGTTCAAGGAAAACAAACTGTCACTGACATAAAATAAGGAACATTTGTAAATAAATGAAAATAGTAGCAAGGACCAAGTTCAAAGGATGGAGTTGAATGATATTTATCCAGAAAGATAGAAGCGTCTCCCCAACAGGTTAAAATTAGAGAAGAATTGGCTTTTCTATACAGTGGTGTACTACTCTGCCATAAAAAGGATAATCTTGCGACATTTCTAGAGAAATGGACGCCCTTTAAGGCCATAGTCTTAAGTGAAATAGATTGGACACACATGCTGAAATACTGCACTGCTTCTCTGTTGTGAGAAACCAAGTTAAATAAAAATAAAAATGTACAATAGACA
>PVLA01016079.1:0-22236 GCA_004027455.1 Hydrochoerus hydrochaeris
TTACTCAGGTCAGATAGTAGACTTGGGATAATTTCAGTTCCTTTGCATGCACTTAAGCATGTTCTGTGTTCTAGTATGTGTTCTATCTCAGAGAACTTCACAGGTGCAAATAAAAATAATTTGTATTCTGATGTTGTGGAGTGGAACATTATAGCTATCTATTAAGAACATGTGTTCACAGAATTTGTTTAGTTCTGATTTTTTGTTGATTTTTTTTCTGGCTGTTCTGTCTATTTGTGATAGTAGAGTTTTAAGGTCCCCTACTATAATTGTGTTGGTGCTTTTTTGGTTTTTCATTTCTATTATGATTTGTTTCATATAGTTGTGTACATTTTTATTTGGTGCCTATATATTTATGACTATTTTCTATTCTTCTTGGAGTTTTACCTTAACAAGCATACAGTGACCTTCTTTGACTCTTTTGATGGGTCATGGCTTGAAGTTTATGTTGTCTGCAAATAGAACAACTTCTTCTTTTTCTGGGTTCTTGTCTTGGGGTTATTGTTTTCTGTCCTTTGATTTTTCAGTCTATAAAATTTTTTTAGGTAAGTGAGTTTTCTGCATGCAACATTTTATTGCACCTTGCTTCTTGATTTATTCTGCTACTTTGTTTCTATTGATTACTGGATTGAAAACATTTACATTGATGGTTATAACTCATGTGTGTGGACTTATACTTCTCAGTTTATTTTGCTGTTGTTGGTACATCTCTTTCCCTTCTATTTAATTGTTTTCCCTTCATGATTGCTGCTTTCCATTGGTGTTATTGTAATTTTGGCCTCCCTCATATCTTTTCTTAGAATATCACTCAGAGCATTTTTGGTGAGAGAGTAGGCAGTCATGAATTTTATCAGCTGGTCTTAATCATAGAAGTAGCTTATTTCTCCATTAATTTTGAAAGATAATTTTTCAGGGTCCATCAACCTGGGTTGTATGTTGTTTTCTTTCAGAACTTGAAATACTTCATTCCAAGTTCTCAACTTGAGGGTTTTTGTTGAGAAGTCTTTGTGATTTTGATGAGCTTTCTTTTCAAGTGATTTACTTCCTTTTTTTCCTGCACTTGGGATAAATTTCTGGTATCTTGATTATTGTATACCCTGATGTAAATTTATTTTGAGCACAAATAACTGGAGTTCTATATGCCTCACCTTTCTGTGTGTCAAATTCTTTATCCATGTTTGGGAAGTTATCTGCCATTACTTATTTGAAGATATTTTAGTGGCATTGGAGCTATCAAAGGTCTTTTGTTAACTCAGACCAGTTTTATGTTGCTCTTTGCTTCATCTTGACGCTATTGGATTGATTATTCATTGACGCTTTGCTGTATTTAAGACATTGCTCTCTTCTGGTCAATAACCACAATCTCATCTTCTAGATCTGATAGTCTATCTTCATCTTCATTCAATCTATTGCATATATTATCAATGGAATTTTTAAGTTCCTGTGTATGTATTTCAATCTGCAATCATGGCTTCCATTGCTTTCCTATTTTGAGCATAGATGGTTTCCTGCATTTTTCTAAGATCCTCTGTTTCTTTATCTGTATCTACCTAGATTCATTAAGTATGTCTTTCATGTTGATCTCCATCTTTTTCACATGTGAGACTCATTTTTCTTTAGCCATATGTATTTTTTTTCACTTCTGCTGCTTTCATTTCAGAAGACCTGGTGTGTGACTTCCAATTATGTCTGATTCATTGTGCTCTGAACTTGTGCTGGGTGGGCTGGAGTCTTGGCTTTCATTTTGCTTCTGCCTCATGCCATTTTTTATGTTTTTTTTTTCTGTGTTGGTGCTCACAGATTTCCTATGATAGGTAGCTTTATCCCTAATATTCACACTCCCCTAGGACATGTTTATTCCTCAGAGGTCTCTTTCTCAGAGGTGGTACAAGGTCTTTGTGTCTATCCCAAGAACCTATCTTCTCATTTTATTAAGGATGAGAAGTTAATATTTATTTGGCTGAGTACCCCCTAACCTTTAGTCCTGGAGTATGGTGATACTTGTTACCCTCCAACAATCACAGTGCTGGTAAACAAGGGAGAAAAACTGACTACAGCACATATGGCATCCTGGCTAAAGTAGTGCAGTTAGCAATATCAATATCATCAAGCACAGCCTAGCAATTGATAAACTGTGGTAACTATTAATTTGGAACTTTTAACATTAGAAGCAGGCTCTCCAGTTACATAACAAAATTCAGGTTATATACTAGGAGCTTGTATTCAATGAGTTTTCCCTTGGTATATTGATTTCACCCTGTTTTGGATGGTTTTTAAGAGGAATAGGTTTCTGAGTGTGATGGTGCATGCCTATAATCCCAGAATTCAGGAGGCTGAGGCAGTAGGATTGTTGCAAGTTTGATACCAGCCTGGGCTACAAAGTGAACTCAAAGACAGCATGAACTATACAGACAGACCCTGTCTCCAAAAAGACCAAAAAAAGGGTAGGGACAAAGCAGAAAGGTGGATGAAGAAAAATGCAGTAGAAGCAATGCTGTAAAGCTAAGGATGCTTCACTCAATTTTTAGGAGGCTGGAGAATAATGCACAAAGGAAAAATTGAAAGAGTAAGCAAAAGAATATTAAAGCAAACCAACACTTAGACAATGTTCATTCACACAAAATTATCATAAAATTGCAAGTGACAATTAAAAAAAGAACAAAAGAAATATACAAGTAATAAATCTGATTAGTCAAAAGAAAAAGTATAAAATAAACAAAACACAGTAAAACAAACAAAAGCCAACAACAAAAACCCTGCCCCAATCAGCCTGAAAAAAGAAAACCAATCAAGCAAGCTCCTGAGAGAAACAAGTGTCAGAGGGAGTGCAGGCAGTGAGGAGGGTGTGTGCTGACTGAACAACGCAGGTTAACTTGATCAGTTCTTCATAACTCAGCACCAGGAAGTTTTCCCTCTCTCTCATGGACAGCCAACCACGAATGTGCTCAAACCATGATCCATGCATCACTGCATGGGGGATGCAGAAAGTATGATAGATTACAAACTCTACCCACCAGGGGTCCTGTGTATGGATTTCAATCTTCCTTCTAACTTGTTACTTTATAAAGGTATGATTTTCAAATCAATATTATATATATTTTCAGTGTACACCATGATTTTGATACATACATATGACATAAAACACCAAAGATATGAAACACTTGCTCTTCTAACTGGAAAGGGAAAGAGGGGTCTGTGAGTGAATTGTAAGATGGGTGTCTCATTGTTTAGCTTAACAGTTTGTTCTCAGCTGCATCCATTATCCTAAAAAGACTTTAACCTGCTGCATGGCAAGCAGGTACTTTATCTTCTATAGATACCATATTTTCTTTATTGATTCTCCTGCTGATGAATGTAGAGATTGCGTCCAAGATTTAGTTATTGTAAGGTGTGCTTCTTTAAATAAGGGTATGCATGTAACACTGTAGTATGATATTTTGAGGTCTTTCTGGGAGACATGCTCAAGGGGAATATCTTAGCCACATGGAGTTACTATTTGTAGTTTATTTATTCATTTGTTTGTTTTTATTAGTATACCTTTCCACAACACATAGTTCAAAGTTACCTTGTGGGATGGCTATATGTACAGAATACAACTTATTTATTTTTTCATCCCCTTCCCTCCAACCTCCCTCCTACTCTACTTGCACTTTCTGCATTTTCATTCTTGTTGACATTATTAATTTTGGCTCATGTTATGGCATGTAATGCTTACATTCCTTGGGCTAATTTCATTCCTGTGCATGACATATCTTTATTCTACTTATTTCCCTTTCCCTCTTCCCTTGCCCTTAATGCTTGGCCTTTGGACAACTCTCTTTTTGTAAGAGATCCATCCTGTAGTCTCCTTCTATTCACTTCCATTCTTTATTATTCCCCTTGTTCGTACTTTGCCTTACTCAAATACGAGACAGCATATGATCTTTAAGCTTGCGTGAGTGGTCTATTTTGCTCAACATTATATTTTCCATGTGCAATAACTTTCCTATAAAGATCTCAGTTTTTCCCTTCTTGATAACCAAGTAGTGTTCCATTATGTATAGGTACCACATTTTCTTTATCCAGTTGCTTATTGATGGGTATAGAGGCTGCTTTCAGGATTTAGCTATTATCAGTTGTGCTACTATAAACACTGGTATGCATATATTGCTGTGATACAATGTCTTGAACTCTTTGGACAAATAACCTAGAAGGGGATACCTGGTTCATACAAAATTTCCAGTTTTAATTGTTTGAGGTTCATATTAATTCACATTCCCACCAACAAGGTAAAAGGGTTCCTTTTCCATCACAGTCTCGCCACCATTTTTTCCTTTATTTCTTGATCATGGCCATTCTTTCTGGAATATGGTAGAATCTTAATGTTATTTTAATTTACATTTCCATAGAGGCTAAAGATGTTGATTTTTTCTTATCTGTGTTGGTCATTTGTTCATTTTATTTCCCCATTTCTTGACTATTTTATTTTTTGTGGTCTACTTTGGTTTAATTCTTTACTCTGCATATTAGTACTCTCTTTGAGGAATAGCTGGCAATAAAATATTCCCATTGTGTAGGTCATCCCTTCTACTATTTGATTGTTTTGCTGTGTTTTTTGAAGAGGGGTCTCACTATGTACTTCAGGCTGCACTTGAACTCAAAACTTAGCCCAGGATAGACTTGAACTCACAGCAAACCTCCTTCTTTGGCCTCCTGATTCTGGCATCACAGGTATGCACCACCATGCCCAGTTCAAATACTTTTTGATTTGACATAAAACAATTTGTTGATTCTTGCTCTTACTTGTTCTACAGTTGTGGTTCTATTTAGAAAATTCCATTCTAACACCTATGACCTCAAGTATTTTACTTATTTTATAATCTGGTAGGTACAATGTTTATGCTTTAATGCATTCCTTCTAAAGTCAGGAATCAGACAGGGATGCTCACTATTGCCACTTCTATTCAGAACAGTACTTGAAATATTAGCTATAGCAATAAGGCAAGACAGAGAGAGAAAAGTAATGCATATAGGAAGAGAACTGATGTTCGCTATTTGAAGATGACTTGGTGTTCTACACAGAAAACCAAAAGAGGTCCACCAAAAAATCTTAGAATTAATCAACAGGTTCAGAAATTGTCATAGTTACATTTCTCATTGCTTGGACACAATACCAGATACCCAAAGTAACAGGGGACAAAGCTTATTCATCTATCAATATGTAGAGGTTTCAAGTAATAGTTCACTGGCTCAAACCAGGTGTGGTGTCACACCTGTAATCTAAGCACCTGGGAGGCTGAGCCAGGAGACTGACCATGATTTTGATTCCAGCCAGGGTGACAAAGTGAGTTCAATGCTAGTATGAACTGCATAGTGAAATCCTGTCTCCAAAAGACAATGAATGAAAACAAAAGAAAAAATTGTCTCACTAGTGTAAGAAACTGAAAGAGTAAATAAGACCCAAAATCAATAGAAATTGTGAAAGGAAATGAAATTGCCCATAAAAAAGAACACCAAGGAAAGACTAATGTATGGCCAGGGATTTAGACCAGTGGTGTAAGTGCTTGCCTGGCAAGACTGAGGTCATAAGTTTGATCCGCATTATCAAAAAAAAAATGTGTAAATATTGACTTATCAAGGGAATCTGAATAAAATATATATTTTGAAGAAAAGAAATGAAAAAGAACAGATGAATGTAGAAAACAAGAAAAGGAAAGGAAATACAAGTCAAGTCAAGACAAGATATAATTGACTAACTCCAAGGCAGAGTGGTTTGGCAGAGAACAGTTCATGATTGCAGAAAACAGCAAAAACAATGGAGAGAGAGGGCACAAGTGTCTTTCTGTAGCTTATATTGTATGAGGTCATCCAAAACAGGGCGATTTTATCACCCACACCTTTAATCGCAGCATTGAATTATCAATCAATCACAAACTAGATTCAGCTGCCTCTGAAAAGCCCAAGCTCCATGACTGCATGATATTTTTGGGTGAACACCTAGAGATAAGCCATAATAGCAATGTTTCAGGATGTAAGATCAACTTTAAAAATAGCTAACATGGTAATAAACAGGAGGAGGAGAAAACACAGGAGCTTCAAGATAAATGAAATATCTATGAATTAACCTAACCAAGGAAGTTAAGGAACCCTACAAAGGAACTACAGTGCTCTCCCAAAAAAAAGATACTAAAGAGGATGTCAGAAAATGGAAAGATATGCCTTGCTCCTGGAAAGGCAGAACCAATATTGTCAAGTAGCCATACTCCCAGAACTGTTTTACAAATTTGATGCAGTCTTAAAGGCAATCAGTATTCTTTACAGACCTACAGAAAATAATTGTGTAATTCAAGTGAAGTACAAGAGACCAGTATAGCAAAAGCAGTCTTGGAAAACAAGGGGAAAGCAAGAAGCATCACAATACCTGACTTCAAACTACACTATAATGTTAGTCATTCAAACAATATGACAATAGAAAAAAAGATGTGTGGAACAATAAAACAGAAAGAAAAGACAAAGAAACATCACTAGACATATTCAGCTATTTGATCTTTAACAAGGAGTCTAAAATCATATGCTGTAGGGAAAATAGCCTGTTCAACAATTGGTGCTGCACTTCTGGGAAGAAGGGGTGGTAAGAAGCAGACAAAACAGCCTCTCTGAGACTCACCATCCAGACATTGGTATATACCATCATAGGGAAGAGAGGAAGGAAGAAAGTGGGTCCCCTGGACCCAGGAAGAATCTAAAGTGTAAACTGAAGCCCACAGAGAGAGTAAAAGAAAAACTTCAATGAAGACAAAGGCAGTAGCAAGGCAGTAGCTGGTGGCACTCTCTCCCTGAGATGGGACTCACTGTCTAACAGGAGATGTTCAAACCTGGGTATACATGGTGACAGTGATGGCTGGTGACCATGGAGGCCTCTGTAAAGTGACACTACAGTGTAGGGGAGCAATAGATGTGGAGGACTGCCTTGGCTGGTGATGAGTGCAGAGGACTTAGTTCTCTCACAGGGAGACAGTGATCAGCCAGGAGCCACTGTGGAGATGTGCTGGAAAAGCTGATTCCAGAACTACTGCTGGCTTCCTGTAGCAGCTCCTAGCTATGCATAGATCCAAAGAAATTTCTTGGACTGTGGCAAGACCAAGGTGTCTGGGCTCAGGGCAGGCCCACCAAGATTATCCTCTACTGCACCATAAATGAATTACTGGTCTACTAGGATACATTGGCATGATTCAGGACTCTGTCTCCACAGGTTGCCTCCTAGTGAAACCAGAGGAAATTCTCTAAGTGGACTGTTTCATTTTCTTTTCCTTTTTCTTTCCCTTTTCTCTTTCTCCTTTGCTGTTTACATAAGAATGTGAAAGGGCTTCCTAACCTCTTTTTTTGTTTGGTTCTGTTCTCTTTTACCTTTTATCTCTTCAGTCTCTCTATGGTGAATCATTTGATGGCTTGAGCATAATAATTATTGAGTCTAGGAGACAGGAAACAGACAATATAGCCTCAGGGAAAAGGAGGGTCACTAAAGAGGAAAATATCGCTGTGCTCTCAGTGGAAGGTACAAGATGAAACAAGACCTTGGCCAATCCTTGAAGATATCACAATAGGTAAAGGCAAAAGCTAGAAGAGGAAATCAGCCCTTCAAAGGCCCCTGAAATAACTCTCTGAGAACCCATGGCTGATCTTTACAAAAATAGATCAATTATGAGTAGCACAGGTCTTATGTTGACATGGTCTTAAATACCCAGTAAAATGTATATAGTATCTTATGGAAATATAAAAACAGATATCTAAGCCATGTGTCATGACAAACTCCTGTAATCCCAGCACTCAGGAGTCTGAGGCAAGATCTTTGCCAGTTTGAGACCAGCCTAGGCTGCAAAGTGAGCCCAAGTAAAACCTCAACTACATGGCAAGAACCTGTCTCAAAAAGACAAAAAAACAGCATGACTAGATCTCAAAAGGGGATCCAAACATGGCACTAGCTACTATAGGCAGTCTCTAGTAACACCAGTAACACGTTAACCTAGAGCCATGAGCGGTCCTGATTTCTGGTTCTATTAGGTCTTCCAAAAATTTGTTCTTAAGGAGACAACCACCTGATAAGCCACACAGGTCATGCAGGGCCCACAAAGAAAAAAGCTAGAGAGCACCTTCCAGAATTAGGCCATGCTAGGACCTGGAGGATACAACCATTAAGCCAGAAAGTCAGCCTTTCTGGTAAGCTACACAGGCTATACAGTGACCAGGAGGAGAAAACTCACATAGCACCTCCCATGAGCCTAGCACTGTGGGCTAAGAACCGAAGCCCCCCCCATTCCCCTGTAAGCCACTGGGAGGTTCCAAGAACAGCCTGAATTGATAGCAATGCAAGTACAAAAAGCAAGTGAATATTTATATTGTGTGTTTCAGTTTGCAGTCCAGGGCCCAGAAATTTTAACATCTACAGAGAGGATAACATTATGCTGTATAGCAATTATGAGGGGTTTCCTTCTCATTTGTTTGTGAAATTCAGTATTGTTCACCCTCTTTTGTTTTGTTCTGATTAGTTGTTTCGCTTTATTCAATATTCTGTTTGGATTTATTGCATTGTTTTGTTCTGGTTTGACTTTGCTATATCTGACGCAAGGCACAACTACTGTGAAGATAACAAGATATATTATGGTAACCACCGTGGTTTTCTATTTTCCTACTTTGAAGTTCTGTACCAGTTTCACAACTTTGCTTGATTTGATTTATTTTTTTCTGTTTTGATGGGTTTTATGATCTTTAAAATGAAAAGAATTTTAGAAAGAATTTCTGGTGACCCTCCTGCCTCAGCCTCCTGAGTACTGGGATTACAGCAGTATGCCAAGATGCTGGAATTATTTTATTATTTACAGTTGAGACTCTATGATGCATTTGTTTACTACCTAGAAACACTACAACATCATTAAAACTTCTTCATATACATTATGTTTTATAACAGTTATGTAGTATTTAGCTATACATATATACCAGCTAACTCATGTAGCTTTTAACTAATGGTTTATTTTCATGAAGAATTGTAGCCAAGAGTACATTCAGATTAAAAATTAACAAACTAAACCACAGAACTAAAAAGCTATAAGACTTATAGAAAAATAAAGTAGGAAATAAATTTTCTTTAAAAAATGTGTCCTTAACCCTATTTTGGTAGAGTACGCTTATGATATTTTGACATACATTCAAGGATGCCTCTGGCAATGATTTGGTTTCTTGTATAGGCTCCCTATAGGTTAAAAAATGCAATAAAATTTTCTAGCTACTGACTATTATTATTAGGACATGTGCTAAGTCTGTGTTGTCTACAACATGATGTACGTATACATCTTATCTAAAGTCACTCTTACAAAAGTGTCCTTTCCTACAAAGTACAATTCACAGTCCAAGTTCTGAGGCCTATTTTGAGAGTTCCAGTGACCCAGTGAACACCAAAGCATGGGATACATTTAATTAGTCTATTTCCTGGAAGCTATTATAATAAAAAATGAGGGCTGGGGATTTAGCTCAGTGGCATAAGCACATGCCTGGTAAGCGCTAGGTCATGACTTTGATCCAGGGTACTAAAAAAAAAGAAATGCTACTAGATTTATTATTAACAGAACTAGGGAAAATTATACATGTTCTTAAATGCACCTTTTCATAGACTAAACACTAAAGATAACTAAATATTAATGTAAATTATAAAAGACTTATCCCAATACTGCCCAATAAAATTAAATTCCTACATTTTGGAGGCAAAAATTCACCATTATTCTACTTCTAATTTTTTACATCTGGTCCTTTAACATCATTTTATTATTTAAAGTAAAAAAATGAAACAACAAGAGGGAAGAAATAATGCATAATTTCAAAAAAAAGTAAGAAATCACTATTTGATAATTACATATTTTCCTCTTAAAAGTAGTTGCTAAAGTTACAAAAGTAAAGCATACAAAGTGGACATTTAAACAGTGATACTGCAATCAGTTCTGTTCATCTATCCAGTAAAAACTCAGTAATATGGTTATAAATCTTACACATTAAAAATATACATGAAGTTATATCCTATAGAATACTTTCTTTTCCTCTATTTTTTACAATAATTATAATGAATCCTCAAAAGCTGTTTAGAAGTTCTACACATGTATTAAGTCTCTACATGTATACCTATCCTTTCTGTATTAGAAGGAAAAACAAATCAAAACAAGTCAACAAATCAAATTCCTAGAAAAACATGAAATGAAAAGGACATATAAAACAATACCAGGGGATCTACAGTAGTTACTATAATGTCTCTTGTTATTTTCAATACAATTGTCAATATCATCAGGCATAGTATAAATAAACATAGCAGTACATAACACTGTTAATGAAAACCAAACATTGGAGACATTATAGGACTTCAAAGGCAGCTAACAATCAAACCAGATGGGTATCCAATTGAATCTTGTCACCTTCAAAGTAGTTACCTCTTTTCTCAGGCTTGACACTATCAAGCATACCAGATTCAAATAAAATCTGTCAAGACAAAACAGTGATATAGCAACTCCAGGCAGTGAGCAGGACCGGAATCCTACCACAGGCCATGACTGCATGCACTTTAGTGCCATTCCAGCAAATGGGGCAGACTCCCAATCCTGCTCCAAGGCAGTAAGACCACACTCTGTGTCTGGGGCCAGCCTAAGAAGCAGGAGAGGGATAGGCGGCCCTAACCAGGCCACACCAAGTGAACTCAATTCAGGGAGCAGGGTCCAGAATCCAACCCCATTCGAGACCTGGGCAGCATCCCAGCACATGGGGCAAACTCAGAACTTCTCTCCCAGGGGAACCATGGACTACCACAGAGTAACTGTACTAAATTGAAGGAAGATTAAGTGCCTCACCCAAACAGAAGATCTCAACAGGCCCCAGTTAGTGTGGTGAGTATACCCCTAAAATAGAGGTGAACAGTGGCTAAATAGGGCCATCAGTAAAGTTCCCTTTCTGAATGTAAGTCCTTGGTGATTCTGACAAGAGTGTGGGTGACCCCCTCCTAAACATAGAAAACATAAGGCAGACTCAAAATGGCAAAATGAAAAAGCAAAATTCAGTCTCAAATATCAAGTCCAAAAGGAACAAGTACAGGAAACACTGAAATACAGGACTTCAAAAGTAGCACACTGGAAATCTATGAAAAGATGGTGACTGAAATTAAAGGAAAAAAAACTCCATGAGGTTATAGAGAAAATCAAATTAGAAGTACTCTGCCATACAAAGACAGAAATAACAACCTTAGTAAAGGAGTTGCTGAGTGCAGCTAAAAAAGAAATAGAGGGAAAAAAGTACAGGAACATGGAAAACATTGAAACCTTAAATGAAAAATACAGAAAACATGCAGAATTCATGAAACAAATACAAACAGATATCCAAGAAACAAAAAATTCTATTGAAGCAGGCAAAACCTCTTAAATGAAGCTGTGGATAAGATTTCAAACCTTGAGGACAGGATCATAATTAATGATCATGAAAGGATAGAACTTTTAAAAACAATAAAACAGCATGAAATAACAATCCAGAAGCTTCAAGATAATGCCAACTGCAATATAGGATTAATGGGCATTAGTGAAGCTGCAGGAGTCAATGCAAATGATATATGTAAAGTATTCACAGAAGTAATAACAGAAAATTTCCCAAACGTGGGGGAAAAATCTGATATGCAGATAAGAGGCAAATAGAATGCCAGTCAAAATTAACATAAATTTACACACAGATATAACAACTAAGATCTCAGACATACAGCAGAAAAACAAACTACTAAAAGTTGTTAGAGAAGAGACACAACTCACCTATCAAGGAACACCCATTACAAACACAATAGACTTTTCAACATAAACCCTCAAGGCAAGAAGAGTTTGGAGTGAGGTATTTCAAACTCTGAAAGAAAACAACTTTCAACCCAGAATGATGTAACCAGCAAAACTTTCATTCAAATTGAAAGGAGAAAAAAGATACTTCCATGACAAAGAACAACAGAAGAAATTCATGTCCACCAAACAAATTCTAGAAAGAATACTGAAATACATATTAGACAAAGATAAAAATGACCACAAGTCCCAGAAAAACTACACAAAGAAACCATGAGGAAGGACAAGCAATTAAATAAAGGGGAAAAGAAGAAAGCAAACAACTGGAAAATAACATGTCAAAGTCCAGCCAGTACATATCAGTGATATTCATGAATGTAAAAGATCTGAATTCACCTATCAAAATAAATAGATTGACAGAATGGATCAAGAAACAGGATCCCACAATATGCTGCATACAAGAAACACATCTGACCTAAAAGGAAACTCACAGATTAAAAGTCAAATGATCAAAAACAGTATTCCATGTAACAGGAACCCAGAAAAAAGCATCAATAACTAACCTAATTGCAGACAATGTGAACTTTCAACCTAAAATGAGTAAAAGAGATAAAGAAGGGTACTATGTACTTGTTAGTGGAAAAATTCAAGAGGAAGAACAATTATAAATATATATGCACCAAATAGAGGAGCAGAGCACTACATAAGACAGAAAGAAATGGACATGAAAATCCAAGTACACAAGAACAAAATTATAACAGCAGAATTTAACAGCCCATTGTAACAAAGAGATATATCAAATAGACAAAATGTCAGCAAAGAAATAATAGAACTGCATCACACCTGTGTGCATTTGGACTTAGTAGACGTTTACAGAGTGTTCCAACCAACCACATCAGAATACACATTTTTCTCAGCTGCACATGGGACATTCTCCAAAAGACCATATATTATCCCATAAAACATTCTTAAGTAAATGCAAAAGTATTGAAATCAAACCATGCATAATATATGACCACAGGGCACTGAAATTGGAAACTAATGGCAAAAGAAATTGTAAAACCTGCATAAATACATGGAAATTAAATAACAGCCTTTTGAACAACCAGTGGGCTATAGACAGAATTAAAGAAGAAATAAAGCAATACCTACAATTCAATGAAAATGCAGAAGCAGTGCACTGTAATCTGTGGGTAGCAATAAAAGAGGAATTAAGAGTGAAAGATACAGCAATAAATTGTCATATGAAGAAAACAGAATGAGCACAAATAAACAACCTAATGCTACACCTCAAGATTCAAGAAAAAGAATAGAAAGCTAAACCCAAAGCTCATAGAAGAGAGGAAATTATAAAGATTAGAGCAGAAATCAATGCAATTGAAACTAAAAAGCAATACAAAGCATTACTGTATCAAAAAGCTGTTTTTGAGACAATAAACAAAATTGACAAACCCCTAAATAACCTTACCAAGAGAAAGAAAGAAAAAACCCACATTCATGCAATATGAACTGAAAAAGGGGAAATTACTACAGATCCTATGGAAATTCAAAAGATCATGAATACCTACTTTAAAATCTCTACTCACATAGAGTGGAAAACACAGAGGACATGCACAGATTTCTATAAACATTTGAAATATCAAAGTTCAACCAAGAAAATATAGCAATTTTGAACAACCCAATATCAGCTATTGAAATTGAAAACATAATTAAAAACCTGCCAACAAAGAAGAGCACAGGTCTTGAAGGATTCACAGCTGAATTCTACAAGAAATTAAGAGAAGATATGATGCCAATACTCCTTAAAAACTTCAGTGAAATTGAGAAGAAAACAATCCTCACTAAACCACTCCTGGAAGCAAGAATTACTCTGATACCAAAATCAGACAAAGACCCAACCAAAAAAGGAGGACTATGTGTCAGTCTCACTACTGAACACTGATGCAAAGATTCTCAATAAAATACTGGCAAATAGAATGCAACAAATCATAAAGAAGATTTTACAACATGACCAAGTGGGTTCATTCCAGACAGGCAGGATGGTTTAAAATATGCAAATCAATAAATGTGATACACCACACCAACAGAGCCAAAACCAAAAACCAGATGGGCAGCTCAATAGATGCAGAAAAGGATTTTGATAAAATGCAATACATGTCCATGATAAACACCCTTCAGAAACTCAGAATATGTGATGTCTACCTTACAAATCAACAGCTAACATTATACTAAATGGACAAAAACTGAGTTTTCACTTTAAAATCAACAAGACAAGGAAGTCCCCTAAACCACTCCTTTTCAAAATAGTTCTGGAAACACTAACCAGGGCAAACAGACAACAGAGCTAAATAAAAGGAACAGAGATAAGAAAGGAAGAAGTTAAACTATTGCTATTTGCAGATGACATGATATTGGATATAGATGACCCAAAAAACTCAATTAGAAGACTCTAAAGGTAATAAACAAGTTCAGCAGGGTAGGTGTATACAAGGTCAGTGCTCAAAAATCAATAACATTCCTGTACATGAACAAAAATCTCACCGAGTGAGAATTTATGGAAATAGTGCTCTTTACAATAACATGTAAAAATATGAAATTGTTAGGAATCAAACTAACTAAAAGTTTAAAAGACCTATATGCTGAAAATTATACTGTGCTTAAAAAGGTGATTGTAGAGGATATTAGAAAATGGAAGGATATTCCTTGCTCTTGGCTAGGAAGAAGCAACATTGTGCAAATGGCCATACTCCCAAAATGGTTAAACAGATTTAATGTAATCCCTATCAAAATACCAGATATGTACCTCACAGATCTAGAAAACACTGCTAAAACTCATTTGGAAACAGAAGAAACCTAGAATAGCATGGCAATTCTGTGCAACCAAGGCAAGGCAGGAGGCATCTCAATTCCTGACTTGAAAGAGTACTTAAAAGCCACAGTGAAAAAATCAACATGTTACTGAAAAAGAAATAGACCTGAGGATCAATGGAACAGATTAGAAGATAAAGCACAACTAAAAAGACATTCAGCCACCTGACATTTGAAAAAGGTGCTAAACAAGTTCAGCAGAACACAGATAGCCTCTTTAATAAATGGTGTTGGAAAAATTGGCTCTCTACATGCCAAAGACTGAAACTAGATCCCATGCATATCACCATGCACAAAACTAAAGTCTAAGTGGATCAAAGACCTAAATATTAAAACAGAAACACTAAATCTACTGGAAGAATAATTAGGTAGAATTCTTGGAAACATAGGTATAGGCAGAGAATTCATGAACAAAGGCAAGCTGCACAGCAAACACTTCAAAGAATCAACAATTTGGATCTCATATTATTGAAAAGATACTGCACTTCAAAAGAAAACATCAACAGAGTTCAAAAAACCCACAAAGTGAGAAAGAATTTTAGTTAGCAGCCCCTCAGACAAAGGACTTATATCCAGAATATATAAAGAATTGAAAGGCATCAAGCACCCCAAATTCAAAGACCCTCTCCAAAAATGGGCATCTGAGATGAACACAGAGTTCTCAGAGGAAGATATACAAAATGCAAATAAATACATGAAGGGATGTTCACCATCACTGGTCATTTAAGAAAGGCAAATTAAAACATCATTGAGATTTCACCCCATTCCAGAAACAATCTCTGCCATCAAGAAATCAACTGATAACAAATGTTGGCGAGGCTGTGGCAAAAAAGGAATGCTTCTCCACTGTTGTTGGGAGGGTAGACTGGTGTAGCCACTGTGGAAATCCATATGGAGAATTATCAGAAAACTAGGATTCAAAGTTTCATTCAACATAGCTATTCTGCTCCTGCATATTTTCCCAGAAGAATTGAAAAGTCAACAATAAACCAATATATGACAGTTATAACCATTAATATAAATTGCCTTAATTCACCAATTAAAAGAAAGAGACTGACAGAATAAATAAAGAAACAACATTCAACTATATGCTACCTACATGAAGCCCATCTAACCCAAAAGGATACTCATAGACTGAAAGTCAAAGGTGGAAAACAGTACTCTATGCAACAGAAACTCAAAAAAAAAGCAAGGGTAGATATGCTTTTTGCAGACCATGTGAACTTCAAGCCAAGAATGGTCCAAAGAGATAAAGAAGGTCACTACATACTAGTTAGGAGAAAACTGCAAGAGGAAGAGATAGCAATCTGAAATATATATGCACCAAATTCCAGAGCACCCAACTACACAAAGCAAATATTAACAGAAATGAAAAATCAAATAGGTAATGACACAATTATATCAGGGGACTTTAACACAACATTGACACAAAGGGATACATCAATTAGACAGAAAATCAGGAAAGAAATAGCAGAACTGAATCACACCTGTGAAAAATTGGATTTGATACACATATACAGAGTGTTCCACCAACAAATAAAGGATATACATTCTTCTCACCAGTACATGGGACATACTCTAAAATAGACCATATACTAACCCACAGAACATATTTAAGTAAATGCAAAAGAATTGAAATTATCCCATGCATGTTATCAGATCACAGTGCCATGAAACTGAAAAGTAATGATAAAAGTAACTGGAAAAACCACACAAACACATGGAAATTAAATAATACACTCTTGACCAATCAGTGGGTCACAGAGGAAATTAAAAAAGAAATTAAACAATCTCTAAAAGCAAACAAAAATACATATACAACTTACTAGAACCTGTGGGATGCAATGAAAGTGGTCTTCAGAGGAAAATTTATTGCACTGAGTTCCCACATTAGGGAAACAGAATGAACACAAATAAACAACCTGATATTACACCTGAAACATCTAGAAAAAGAAGAGCAAGCCAAGCCCAAACCAAAAGGAGGAAATTATAAACATCAGAGCAGAAATTAATGCAATGGAGACTAAGAAAACAATTCAAAGTATCAATGAATCAAACAGTTGGTTCTTTGAAAGAATAAATAAAATTGACACACCCCTAGCCAACAGAATTTTAAAAAGGAAAGAAATAACTCAAGGAAGAAGACAAGATGGCTGATCAGTGAGCAACAAAATACAGAGCCTCCCAGGAGAAACAACTCATATGCCAGAATAAAACACCATGGAAAGACCCAGACCAAAGGAGATGGATCCTCTTGACACAGGAAGAAATTAAAACATAAAAAAGCTCATCAAATACATTGGGACTACAACTGAAACAGCTAAAAATTATGAGACAGTGTTTTTGATGCAACCCACCAATTTTGCACTGGCCTGCATTTGCACCATGCTGAATCTGCCATGGCCAGCAGAGCCACTCAAACTTGTTCCCACCGCCACTCATGGGAAGCACAGCAGTGCTGAAGTTGGGGGTTGGTGAGCCCAACTGAGAATGGAGCCAGCAAAGAGACCTTCATTAATCCACAGTCTTGCTGGTATTGGAACACCCCCCTAACAGGAAGGGTGTGATCAAATGGGTGACATGTTAGAATCAGGCAGGAGGAGCCTGAACTGGGAGCAACAGTGACTTCAGTTGGTTCCTCCCTCCCCAAAGAAGATTCATTGGATTTGCTTTGACTGGGCTGCACCCCTGGCAGGGACCCAATGATCCATCCCAAATCAATTCCCTGTGCCTAGCAAGCACTAACCGGGGTAAGGCCTCTGCAGTTTGATTGGCCTGGTGGGAAGGGGCAGGCTTAGGCAGCCACTGCTTGCACCTCAGTGATAAAGCAGTCAGGAGAGGGTGAAGGTGCCTCACAAGAGTGCTTTGGAGGAGGCATGGCCCACAGGGAAGGGGGCTGGAACCTGCACTGTGACCTGGTGGAAGAAGCCAGGACCATGACAGGAGAGAGAGGCAAGAAGAGGCCCCCAACACAGAACCCTGAGAGCCATGATCCAGGAGAGGGAAAAACAAGGGCAACTGAGGACAGCAAACATGCAACAGCAGGCATAGCTTCAATGGATATTAAAAGATATCTTCAGGACCTTGTTAGATGAGCTCAAAACTGAAATATTAAATCAGGTAAAGAAGGATATGAGTAGAGTAATAAAAGAAATATTCTCATGGAGCATCTCTCAGGAAGATACAGATGGAAGAAGGGAGGAACACAAAAAAGGAGAGAAACACTCAATAAAGAATGTAAAGAAAATATAGAATACATGAAGCAGATTCAAAGAGACTACCAGGAAATTAAAAACGCCATTGGAAGCTGGCAAAACTCCTTAAAAGAAACCAAGGATAGACTATCAAAACTTGAAGACAAGTTTGCAATGTGTGATTATGAAAGGAATGATCTCTTAAAAATAACAAAGAAACAGGCAGTAACAATACAAAGGCTAGAAGATGACAAGAGAATCTATAATTTAAGAATAAGAAATGTGAATGAAGAAGCAGGAACACATACAGGCAAATTACAAAGGCTATTCATGGAAATAATTAAGGAGAACTTCCCAAGCATGGGAAAAGAAAATGACATTTGGTTATGTGAGGCCTACAGAACCCCAGCCACATACAACCAAAACACATCTACACACAGACATATAATAATCAAGATACCAGAAATTAAATATAAAAACAGAATATTAAAGGCATCAGAGAAAAGAAACAGATTACCTATAAAGGTAAGCCCATCAGGATCATGGCTGACTTCTCCACACAGACCATCAGATCAAGAAGAGCTTGGAGTGAAACATTCCAAGCCCTGAAAGAAAATAATCTCCAGCCCAGATTGATATACCCTGCAAAACTGTCACTAGAACTTAATGGAGAAACAAGATGGTTCCATGACAAAGAGGAACTGGACAAGTTTGGGACCACCAATCCAACCCTACAGACAAAACTGAAGGACATTCTAGAGAGAGAGAAACAAAGTACCTGGATTTTAGGAACAGTGGAAGAAAGGCCTGAATGAGTGGGGAAGGCAGTAGAATGAAGGAGGAAAGTAGACAAACACGCAGAAAAATAGCATAGCAGAAATGAGGCACAGAAGGTTGGCTATAATCTCTAACATAGATGACCTTAATACACTATATTGTTAATAGTGCACCAGGATTTAAAAACCCACATTACTCACACTATTCTGCTTAGATATATTATATTCTGTTCCAGTCATTCTACCTGTACTAGATTTGAGGGTACAAACAGTAATCCTCAAAATAACAGGATATAGTACAGTAATCATCCTTAATTTCCTATCGTCAATCTGAAGCTCTGTAAAACCTACACTGTTTTATCATGACTGACTGTAATCAAATCTGGTTTGTTGTATCACTGTTTTGTATTGATAGATTTTATTCAAAGCTGTTATGATTGATAGTATCAAGTCTAAGAGTATAGGCAAATGCACTTAAGATAACAAGATTCACTAGAATATCCACTCTGGTTTGATTATTACCTGCCTTTGAAGTTTTATACAGTCTACAATGTTTTATTTTTACTAATATTGTTATGTACTGCCATATTCAATCATACTGCTATATTCATTTATGCATGATGATATAGGCAATTCTATTGAAGACAATAAGAAACAATACAGCAATGTTTGTAGATCACCTTGTACTGTGGTTTTATATGACTTTTTGGTTTCATGTTTTTATAAGAATTTGTTTTGTTTTGTCTTACTAAGTTTTCTTTTGCCCTATAATACAGAAAGAAATGCATGTAGAGACTCATGTATGTGTAGATGCTTACACTCTCACTATTTGACTATCTAATTTTTATGCTTTAATTTTGGAACTTGAACAACTATTTCTAAGAGGACAATATGTAATTTATCAACTAGTGATTTCTTATTGTTTATCTTGTTTCTGAAGTTCTGTATTATCTCTAAACTTTACATGCTTTTTTTCTCTTTAAATAAAAATTAAAAATTAAAAAAATAAAAGAGAGAACTCAAATTCATGCAATACAGAATGAAAAAGGAGAAATCACTACTGACCCTGTGGAAATACAGAAGATCATCAACAACTATTTTAAAAACCTCGACTCTAATAGGTTCAATAACACAGAAGAAATGGACAGATTCCTTAATACATATGAACCAACAAAGTTGGATCAAGAAGATGTAAAACTGCTGAATAACCCAATTTCTATGAATGAAATTGAAAATTTAATCAAGCCTCTACCAACAAAGAAGAGCCCAGGCCCAGATGGATTCACTGCAGAAATCTACAAGAAATACAAAGAAGGCTTAATGCAAACACTCCTCAAACTCTTCAATGAAAATGAAAGAGAAGTAATTCTCCCTAAGTCATTCCTGGAAGCAAATATCACTCTTGTACCAAAACCTGAGAAAGATCCAACTAAAAAAGAGAACTACAGGCCAATCTCCCTAATGAGCATAGATGCAAAAATTCTCAATAAATTATTGGCAATCAGGATGCAGCAAATCATCAACAAGATTATACACCATGAGCAAGTGGGATTCATCCCAGGTATGCAGGGATAGTTCAACATATGTAAATCAATGAATGTAATCAACCATATCTATAGAGGCAAATGCAAGAGTCACATGATCTTTTCCATAGATGCAGAAAAAGCATTTGATAAGATCTAACACCTGAACTTAGCAGAAGCCTGTATCAGGCATAGACTGCGCAGAACCTCCACTGTGGGCCGCCCTTCCTCTGGGAAAGTGGCAGAAGCCTGCATCAGGGGTAAGCTGCCCAGAATATCCACCGTGGGCCCACTCTCCCTCCGGGAAATTAGCAGGAGCCTGTATCAGGTGTAGGCTGCCCAGAACCTGCACCATAGGTCAACCCTCCCTCCAAGAACTTAGCAGAAGCCTGAATCAGGGGTAGGCTGCCAAGAATCTCCACCTTGGGCCACCCAGCATCCAGGAACTCAGCAGAAGCCTGTATCAGGTATAGGCTGACCAGAACATTCACTGTGGGCCAGCCCTACTTCCAGGAACTTAGCAGAACACTGCATCAGGTGTAGGCTGCCCAGAATTGCCACCGTGGGCCCACCCTGACTCCAGAAAATTAGTGGAAGCCAGTATCAGGTGTAGGCTGTGCAGAACCTCCACCTTGGGCCTGCCCTGCCTCTAGGAACTTAGCAGAAACCTGCATCAGGGGTAGGCTGCCCAGAATCTCCACCGTGGGCCTGCCCTGCATCCAGGAACAATACAAAGAATTAATGAATCAAAGAGCTGGTTTGTGTAGAGAACCAACAAAATTGACAAACTGTTACCTAACCTTATCAAGAGAAAGAAAGAAAAAACCCAAATTCATACAATAAGAACGAAAAAGGGAGAAATTACTACAGATCCCATGGAAAGTCAAAAGATCTTGAATACCTACTTTGAAAATCTCTACTCCCATACACTGGAAAACACAGAGGAAATGGACAGATTTCTAGAAACATATGAACTACCAAAACTCAACCAAGAAGATATAGCAATTTTGAACAGCCCAATATCAACTATTGAAATTGAAAATGTAATTAAAAACTTACACACAAAGAAAAGTCCAGATCCTGATGGATTAACAGCTTAATTCTACAAGAAATTCAGAGAAGATTTGATGCCAGTACTCCTTAAATATTACAACAAAATTGAGAAAAAAGCAATCCTCCCAAAATCATTTCTGGAGGCAAGTATTACTATGATACCAAAACCACAGAAAAATCCAACCAAAAAAGGGAACTATAGGACAATCTCACTAATGAATATTGATGCAAAGATTCTCAACAAAGTACTGGCAAACAATGCAGCACATCATCAAGAAAATTATACCACATGACCAAGTGGGGTTCATTCCAGGAATGCAAGGATGGTTTAACATATGCAATAAATAAATGTAATGCACCACATCAACAGAGCCAAAAACAAAAAAAACATGGTCATCTCCATAGATGCAGAAAAAGCTTCCTACAAAGTCAAACACATGTTCATGATAAAAACCCTCCAGAAACTCGGAATACAAGGCATCTATCTCAACCTTATAAAAGCCATCTATGACAAACCAAAAGCCAACATTATACTAAATGGACAAAAACTGAAATCTTTCACTTTAAAATCAGGAACAAGACAAGGATGTCCACTCTCAACACTCCTTTTCAACAGAGTTCTGGAAACACTAGCCAGGGCAATCAGACAAGAAAGAGAAATAAAAGGAGTAAAGATAGCAAAGGAAGAAGGTAAATTATCACTATTTGCAGATGACATGATACTTGATATAGAAGACCCAAAAGACTCCATTAAAAGACTGCTGGAGGTAATAAACAAGTTCAGTAGTGTAGCTGCATATGAAGTCAATGCTCAAAAATCAATAGCATTCCTGTACACAAACAAAATCTCACAGAGAGAGAAATTATGGAAATATCATCCTTTACAATAACATCTGAAAAAATGAAATACTTAGAAATCAACCTATCTAAAAATGTAAAAGAATTATATGCTAAAAATTATACTACGCTGAAAAAGGAGATGGAAGAGGATATTAGATAA
>PVLA01016080.1:0-14976 GCA_004027455.1 Hydrochoerus hydrochaeris
TGTGCTGTGTTTCACTAGAAGTACAAACCATTTTGTATGAAGCGTGTTTTGTGCATTGGCTTCCATTATTTCTTATTGTGATAAATGTGTACATCACTTGTCTAGCAGAGAGAACTACAGATTCCTGCAGCATGAACTTTCAAAACAATGCATTCTGTTTCTATTTCCAGTGTGCATTTTGTTTTACAAAAACATGAAAATATTTTGTAAGAAGCGGGTTATGGGCCTTGGATCCCATTCATTCTTACTATGATGGATGTGTAAATGTCTTGTGTAACACACAGAAAAAATGAATTCCTGCTGTATGCACTTTCAAAACACTGTGTTTGGGTTCTATTTCAAGGGTGTGCATGTATTTCCAAATAAGGGTAAAGGCATTTTGTAGGAAGCGGCTTTTGTGTGTTGGCTTCCTTTCAATCTTATGATGATGAATGTTTAAATCTCTGGTGTAGCACACATAAGAACAGAAATCCTACCACATGTGTTTTCAAATGTCTGCATTTTGGTTCTATTTGGAGTGTGTGCTCTGTTCCTCTTAAAGGATAAAGGCATTTCATTAGAAGCACGTTTAGTGCTATGGCTTCCATTAGTTCTCATTAGGAATATTGTGTAAATTATTTGTCTACCAGAGAGAAGTACTGAATTCCCTCTGCTTAAACTTTGAAAACACTGCGTTTTGGTTCTACTGCAAGTGTGTGTTGTCTTTCAAAGAAGCATAAATATGTTTTGTAGGAAGCGTGTTGTCTGCCTTGGCTCCCCTTCATTCGTATACTAATGAATGTGTAATTGTCTTGTGTAGCACACAGAACAAATGAATTATTGCTGCATGCACGTTCAAAACACTGTATTTTGATTCTGTTTCAAGAGTGTTCTATGTATATCACAAGAAAGATAAAGGCATTTTATAGGAAGCGAGTTTTAGGTATTTGCTTCCATTCATTCTCATTATGATGAATGTGTAAATCTCTTGTGTAGCACACAGAACTACTGAATTCCTGCTGCATGCACTTTCAAAACCATGTGTTTTGGTTCTATGTCAAGGTGTTCTGTCTATTTCACAAGAAGGATAATGGCATTTTGTAGGAAGTGGGTTGTCTGTATTGGCTTCCATTCATTCTCATTATGATGAATGTGTAAATCTCCTGTGTAGCACACAGAACTACTGAAATCCTGCTTGATGCACTTTAAAAACCCTGTGTTTTGGTTGTATTTCAAGTGTGTGCTGTGTTTCAATAGAAATATAAAGCCATTTTATAAGAAGCAGGTTTTGTGCATTGGCTTCCATTAGTTCTTATTGTGATAAAAGTGTAAATCTCTTGTCTAGCAGAGAGAACTACAGATTCCTGCAGCATGAACTTTCAAAACAATGCATTTTGGTTCTATTTCCAGTGTGTGTTGGGTGTGATAAAAGTGTAAATCTCTTCTCTAGCAGAGAGAACTACAGATTCCTGCACCATGAACTTTCAAAACAATGCATTTTGGTTCTATTTCCAGTGTGTGTTGTGTTTTACAAATGCATAAAGGTATTTTGTAGAAAGAGGGTTTTGTGCCTTGGATCCCATTCATTCTTATTATGATGAAAGAGTAAATGTCTTATGTAACACAGAGAATAAATGAATTACTGCTGCATACACTCTGAAAACATTGTCTTTTGGTTCTATTTCAAGGGTGTGCAGTTTATTTCACAAAAAGTAAAAAGGCATTTTGTAAGAAGCGGGTTGTGTGCATTGCCTTCCATTCATTCTTATTCGGATGAATGTGTTAATCACTTATGAAGCAGAGAGAAATATTGAATTCCTGATGCATGCACTTTCAAAACTCTTTGTTTGGTTTGTATTTCAAGTGTGTGCTGGGTATTTCCCAAGAAGTTTAAAGGCATTTTGTAGGAATCATGTTTTATGTATTGGCTTCCATTCATTCTTATGATGATGAATGTGTAAATCTTTGGAGTAGGGCCCAGAAAAACTGAATTACTATCGCATGTGTTTTCAAATCTCTGAATTTTGGTTCTATTTGAAATGTGTGTTGTGTTTCTCAAGAAGAATAAAGGCATTTCATTAGAAGCGGGTAATGTGCACTGGTTTCCATTAGTTATCATTAGCTTGAAAGATTATATTATTTGTCTACCAGAGAGAAATACTGAAATTCCACTGCTTGAATATTGAAAACTATGCTGTTTGGTTCTACTGTGTGTGTGTTTTGTGTTTCACAGGAAGCAAAAATGTATGTTGTAGGAAGCAAGTTTTTTGCCTTGGCTCACATTCACTCTTATTATATTGAATGTGTAAATGTATTTTGTAACACAGAGAACAAATGAATTACTCCTGCATGCACTTTGAAAACACTGCATGTTGGTTGTATTGCAAGTGGGTTCTGTGTGTTTCACAACAAGGATAAAGGCATTTTGTAGGAAGCAGGCTTTTTGTATTGGCTTCAAAACCTTCTCATTATGATGAATGGGTAAATCTCCTGCGTGGCACAGAGAACTACTGAATTCCTGCTGCATGCACTTTAAAAACCCTGTGTTTTGGTTCTATTTCAAGGGTGTGAGGTGTATTTCACATAAAGCAAAAAGGTATTTTGTAGAATCAGTTTGTTTGCATTGCCTTCCATTCATTATCATTAGGATGAATGTGTAAATCACTTATGTAGCAGAGAGAAGTACTGAATTCCTGCTGCATGCACTTTCAAAACACTGTGTTTTGGTTCTATTTCAAGTGTGTTCTGTGTATTTCACAAGAAGGATAATGGCATTTTGTACAAAGTGGGTATTATTTTTTAGCCTCCATTCATTCTCATTATGATGAATGTGTATATCTCTCATGTAGCACACAAAAGCACTGAATAACTGCTACATGCACTTTCAGAACTCTGTGTTGTGCTTCTATTTTGTGTGTTCTGTGTATTTCACAAGAAGGATAATGGCATTTTGTAGAGAGAGTGTTTAAATATTAGCCTCCATTCATTCCCATTATGATGAATGTGTAAATCTCTGGCGGAGCACATAAAACTACTGTATTCCTGCTCCATACACTTTCAAAACTCTGTGTTTTGCTTCTATTTCAATTGTCTTCTGTGTATTTCACAAGAAGGATGTAGGCCTTTTGTAGGAAGCAGGTTTTGTGTTTTGGCTTCCATTCATTCTCATTATGATGAATGAGTAAATGTCTTGTGTAACACACAGAACAAATGAATTACTGCTGCATGCACTTTGAAAACACTGTGTTTTTGTTCCATTTCAATGTTGTGCACTGTATTTCACATACGGTAAAAAGGCATTTTATTGTAAGAGGGTTGTGTGCATTGCCTTCCATTCATTCACATTGGATGAATGCGAAAATCACTTATGTAGCAGAAAGAAGTACTGAATTCCTGCTGCAGGCACTTTCAAAACACTGTGTTTTGGTTCTATTTTAAATGTGTTCTGTGTATTTCACAAGAAGGATAATGGCATTTTGTAGGAAGCGTGTTTTATATATTAGCCTCCATTTATTCTCATTATGATGAATGTGTAAATCTCTTGCGTAGCACAGAAAACTACTGAATACATGCTACATGCACTTTCAAAACTCTGAGTTTTGCTTCTATTTCAAGTGTGTTGTTTTCATTTTACAAGAAGGATATAGGCATTTTATAGGAAGTGTGTTTTGTGTTTTGGCTTCCATTCATTCTTATTATGATGAATGTGCAAATGTGTTGTGTAACACCAAGAACAAATGAATTACTGCTGCATGCACTTTGAAAAGATGGTGTTTTGGTTCCATTTCTATGGTGTGCACTGTATTGCACATAAGATTAAAAGGCATTTCATAGGAAGAGGTTTGTGTGCATTGCCTTCCAATAATTCTCATTAGGATCAATGTGTAAATCACTTATGTACCAGAGAGAAGTACTGAATTCCTGCTGCATGCACTTTCAAACCACTGGGTTTTGGTTCTATTTCAAGTGTGTTCTGTGTATTTCACAAGAAGGATAGTGGCATTTTGTACAAAGCCGGTTTTATATATTAGCCTCCATTTATTCTAATTAGAATGAATGTATAAATCTCTTGCATAGCACACAAAATTGCTGAATTCGTGCTTCATGCACTTTGAAAACTCTGTGTTTTGCTACTATTTCAAGTGTGTTCTGAGTATTTCACAAGAAGGATATAGGCATTTTGTAGGAAGTATTTTTTGTGTTTTGGCTTCCATTCATTCTCAGTATGATGAATGTGTAAATGTCTTGTGTAACACACAGAACAAATGAATTACTGTAGCATGCACTTTGAAAACACTGTGTTTTGGATCCATTTCAATGGTGTGCACTGTATTTACTATAAGGTAAAAAGGCATTTTGTAGGAAGAGGGTTGTGTTCTTTGCCTTCCTTTCATTGCCTTTAGGATGAATGTGTAAATTACTTATGTAGCAGAGAGAAGTATAGAATTCCTGTGGTATGCACTGTTAAAACACTGTGTTTTGGTTATATTTCAAGTGTGTTCTGTGTATTTCACAAGAAGGATAATGGCATTTTGTAGGAAGTGTGTTTTATGTATTAGCCTTCTTTCATTCTCATTATGATGAATGAGGAAATCTCTTGCGTAGGAAACAAAACTATTGATTTCTTGCTACATGCAGTTTCAAAACTCTGTGTTTTGCTTATATTTCAAGTTTGTTGTGTGTATTTCACAAGAAAGATATTGGCATTTTGTAGGAAGTTGGTTTTGTGTTTTGGCTTCCATTCATTCTCATTATGAAGAATGTGTAAATGTCTTCCGTAACACGCCAAACAAATGAATTACTGCTGCATGCAGTTTGAAAACACTGTGTTTTGATTCAATTTCAGGTGAGTGCTGTGTGTCACAAGAAGTATAAAGCCATTTTGTAAGAAGAGGGTTTTGTGCTTTTGCTTCCATTAGTTCTTTTTGTGATAAATGTGTAAATCATTTGTCTAGCAGAGAGAACTTCTGGTTTTTGCCACATTAACTTTCAAAACATTGCATTTTGGTTCTATTTCCAGTGTGTGTTGTGTTTGACAAAAACATAAATATATTTTGTATGAAGTGGGTTTTGGGCCTTGTATCCCATTCATTCTTATTATGATGAATGTGTAAATGTCTTGTGTAACACACAGAACAAATGAATTACTGCTGCATGCACGTTCAAAACACTGTGCTTTGGTTACATTTCAGTAGCATGCACTGTATTTCACATAACATAAAAAAGCATTTCGTAGGAAGAGGGTTGTGTGCATGGCTTTCCTTTCATTCGCATTATGATGAACATGTAAATCACTTATGTAGCAGAGAGAAGTACTGAATTCCTGCTGCAAGCACCTTCAAAACACTGTTTTTTGGGTCCGTTTCATTGTGTGCATTGTAATTCACATAACATAAAAAGGCATTTCGTAGGAAGTGGTTTTTGTGCATTGCCTTCCATTCATTTCCATGAGGATGAACGTGTAAATCACTTATGTAGCAGAGAGAAGTACTGAATTCCTGCTGCATGCACTTTCAAAACACTGTGTTTTGGTTCTATTTCAAGGGTGTTCTGTGTCTTTCAAAAGAGGATAATGGCATTTTGTAGGAAGCGGGTTTTATCTATTAGCCTCCATTCATTTTCATTATGATGAATGAGGAAATCTCATGCTTAGCACACAAAACTACTGAATTCCTGATACAAGAACTTTCAAAACTCTGTGTTTTGCTTCTATTTCTAGTGAGTTCTGTATATTTCACAAGAAGGATATAGGCATTTAGTAGGAAGCGGTACGGGTGTTTTGCCTTCCATTTGTTCTCATTATGATAAATGTGTAAATGTCTTGTATAACACACAGAACAAATGAATTACTGCTGCAGTCACTTTGAAAACACTGTGTTTTGGTTCCATTTCAATGGTGTTCACTGTGTTTCACATAAGGTAAATAGGAATTTTGTAGGAAGAGTGTTGTGTTCAATTCCTTCCATTCATTCTCACTGCGATGAATGTGTAAATCACTTATTTGGCAGAGAGAAGTACTGAATTACTGCTGCATGCACTTTCAAAACTCTCTTTTTTGCTTCTTTTTCAAGTGTGTTCTGTGTATTTCACAAGAAGGATAATGGCATTTTGTAGGAAATGGGTTTTGTGTTTTGGCTTCCATTCATTCTCTTTATGATGGATGTGTAAATGTCTTGTGTAAGATACACAACAAATGAATTACTTCTGCATGCCCTTTGAAAACACTGTATTTTGGTTCCATTTCAATGGTGTGCTTTCTATTTCACATAACATAAAAAGGCATTTCATAGGAAGAGATTTATGTGCTTTGCCTTCAATTCCTTCTCATTAGGATGAATGTGTAAATCACTTATGTAGCAGAGAGAATTCCTGCTTCACTCACTTTCAAAACACTGTGTTTTGGTTCTATTTAAAGTGTGTTCTGTGTATTTCACAAGAAGGATAATGACCATTTGGGGGGAGCGTGTTTAATATATTAGCCTCCATTCATTCTCATTATGATGAATGTGTAAATCTCTTGCATAGGACACAAAACTACAGAATTTCTGCTACATGCCTTTTCAAAATTCTGTGTTTTGCTTCTATTTCAAGTGTGTTCTGTGTATCTTACAGGAAGGATATTGGCATTTTGTAGGGAGCGAGCTTTGTGTTTTCACTTCCATTCATTTTCATTATGATGAATGTTTAAATCTCCTGTGTAGCACACAGAGCTGCTGAAATCCTGCTTATTGCACCTGAAAAACCCAGTGTTTTGGTTCATTTTCAAGTAAATGCTGTGTGTCACAAAAGGATAAAGACATTTTGTAAGAAACGGGTTTTGTGTATTGGCTTCCATTAGTTCTTATTGTTATAAATGTGTAAATCTCTTGTCTAGCAGAGCGACTTTCTGGTTCCTGCCACATTAACTTTCAAAACACTGCATTTCAGTTCTATTTCCAGTGTGTGTTGTGTTTTACAAAACAGAAAGCTATTTTGTAGGAAGTGGGTTTTGGGCCTTGTATCACATTCATTCTTATTATGATGAATGTGTAAATGTCTTGTGCAACACACAGAACAAATGAATTACTGCTGCAGTAATTGAAAACACTGTGTTAAGGTGCAATTTCAATAGTGTGCACTGTATTTCACATAAGGTAAAAAGGCATTTCGTAGGAAGAGGGTTGTGTGCATTGCCTTCCATTCATTCGCATTAGGATGAACGAGTAAATAAATCACTTATGCAGCAGAGAGAAGTACCGAATTCCTGCAGCATGCACTTTCAAAACACTGTGTTCTGGTTCTTTTTCAAGTGTGTTCTGTGTATTTCACAAGAAGATAATGGCATTTTGTAGGAAGTGTGTTTTTTATATTAGCCTCCATTCATTCTCATTATGATGAATGAGGAAATCTTTTGCATACCACACAAAACTACTGAATTCCTGCTACACGCCCTTTCAAAACTCTCTGTTTCACTTCTATTTCAAGTGAGTTCTGTGTATTTATAAAGAAGGATATAGGCATTTAGTAGGAAGCAGGTTTTGTGTTTTGGCTTCCATTCATTGTCATTATGATGAATGTGTAACTGTCTTGTGTAACACAGAACAAATGAATGACTGCTGCATGCACTTTGAAAACACTGTTTTGGTTCCATTTCAATGGTGTGCACTGTATTTCACATAAGGTAAAGGCGTTTAGTAGGAAGAGTGTTGTGTGCATTGGCTTCCATTTATTCTCATTGGGATGAATGAGTAAATCACATATGTAGCAGAGAGAATTACTGAATTCCTGCTGTATGCACTTTCAAAACACAGTGTTTTGGTTCTATTTCAAGTGTGTTCTATGTATTGCACAGGAAGGATTTAGGCATTTTGTAGGAAGCGGTTTTTGTGTTTTGGCTTCCACTCATTCTCATTATGATGAATGTGTAAATGTCTTGTGCAACACACAGATAAAATGAATTACTGCTGCATGCACTTTGAAAACACTATGTTTTGGTTCCATTTCAATGGTGTGCACTGTATTTCACAAAATGTAAAAAGGCACTTCTTAGGAAGAGTTTTGTGTGCATTGCCTTCCATTCATTCTCATTAGGATGAATAGGTAAATCTTGTGTATCACACAAAACTACTGAATTCTTGCTACATGCACTTTCAAAACTCAGTGTTTTGCTTCTATTTCAAGTGTGTTCTTTGTATTTCACAAGAAGGATACAGGCATTTTGTAGGAAGCTGGTTTTGTGTTTTGGCTTCCATTAACTCTCATTACGATTAATTTATAATGTCTTGTGAAACACACAGAAAAAAACAATTACTGCTGCATGCACCTTGAAACCACTGTGTTTTGGCTCCATTTCAATGGTGTGCACTGTATTTCACAAAAGGTAAAGGCATTTTGTAGGAAGAGTGTTGTGTGCATTGGCTTCCATTTATTCTCATTGGGATGACAGTTTAAATCACTTGTAGCAGAAAGAACTACTGCATTCCTGGTTCATGCACTTTCAAAACACTGTGTTTTTGTTCTATTTCAAGTGTGTTCTGAGTATTTCACAAGAAGGATAATGGCGTTTTGTAGGAAGTGATTTTTATCTTTTAGCCTCGATTCATTCATATTATGATGAATGTGCAAATCTCTTTCATAGCACACAAAAGTACTGAATTCCTGCTACATGCACTTTCAAAACTCTGTGTTTTGTTTCCACTTCAAGTGTGTTCTGTGTATTTCACAAGAAGGATATAGGAATTTTGAAGGAAGCGTGTTTTGTGTTTTGGCTTCCATCCATTCTCATTATGATGAATGTGTAAATGTCTTAAGTAACACACAGAACAAATGAATTAATGCTGCAGGCACTTGGAAAACACTGTGTTTTGGTTCCATCTCAATGGTGTGCACTGTATTTCACATAAGGTAAAAAGTCATTTCAGAGGAAGAGGTTTTGTACATTGCCTTCCAGTCATTCTCATTAGGATGAATGTGTAAATCACTTATGTAGCAGAGAAAAGTATTGAATTCCTACTGCAATCACATTCAAAACACTGTGTTTTGGTCCCATTTCAATGGTGTGCACTGTATTTCACATGAGGTAAAAAGCCATTTCACAGGAGGTGCGTTATGTGCATTGCCTTCCATTCATTCTCATTAGGAGGAATGTGTAAATCACTTATGTAGCAGAGAGAAGTATTGAATTCCTGCTGCATGGACGTTCAAAATACTGTGTTTTGGTCCTATTTCAAGTGTGTTCTGTGTATTTCACAAGAAGGATAATGGCATTTTGTAATAAACAGTTTTGTGTATTAGCATCCTTTCATTCTCATTATAATGAATTTGTAAATCTCTTGCAGAAAACACAAAACTGAATTCCTGCTACATGCACTTTCAAAACTGTGTGTTTTGTTTCTATTGAAAGTGTGTTCTTTGCATTTCACAAAAAGGATATAGGCGTTTTGTAGGAAGCATGTTGTTTTTGTTCACTTCCATTCATACTCATTATGATGAATGGGTAAATGTTTTGTTTAACAAATAGAACAAATGAAGTAGGGCTGAATGCACTTTGAAAACACTGTGTTTTGGTTCCATTTCAATGCTCAGCAATGTATTTCAATTAAGGTAAAAAGGCATTTCATAGGAAGAGTGTAGTGTTCATTGCCTTCCATTCATTCTCATTGGCATGAATGTGTAAATTACTTATGTAGCAGAGAAAAGTACTGAATTCCTGCTGAATGCACTTTCAAAACATTGTGTTTTGGTTCCATTTCAATGGTGTGCACTACATTTCACATAAGGTAAAAAGGCATTTCGTAGGAAGAGGTTTGTGTGCATTGCCTTAAATTCATTCTCATTATGATGAATGTGTAAATCACTTATGTAGCAGAGAGAAGTAATGAATTCCTGCTTCATGCACTTTCAAAACACTGTGTTTTGGTTCTATTTCAAGTGTGTTCTGTGTATTTAACAAAAAGGATAATGGCATATTTTAGGGAGCGGATTTTATATATTAGACTCCATTCATTCTCATTATGATGAATGTGTAAATTTCTTGCATAGCACACAAAAGTACTGAATTCCTGCTACATGCACATTCAAAACCCTGTGTTTTGTTTCTACTTGAAGGGTGTTCTGTGTATTTCACAAGAAGGATATAGGCATTTTGTAGGAAGCTGGTTTTGTGTTTTGGCTTCTATTCATTCTCATTATGATGAATGTTTAAATGTCTTGTGTTACACACAGAACAAATGAATTACTGCTGCATTCACTTTGAAACCACTGTGTTTTGGTTCCTTTTCAATGGTGTGCACTGTATTTCACATAAGGTAAAGGCATTTTGTAGGAAGAGTGTTGTGTGCTTTGCTTTCCATTCATTCTCATTAGGATGAATGTGTA
Organism: Hydrochoerus hydrochaeris; assembly: GCA_004027455.1. Taxonomy (NCBI): domain Eukaryota; kingdom Metazoa; phylum Chordata; class Mammalia; order Rodentia; family Hydrochaeridae; genus Hydrochoerus; species Hydrochoerus hydrochaeris. The sequence continues at coordinate 10,336 of PVLA01016080.1, forward strand.
AATCACTTTTGTAGCAAGAGAAGTACTGAATTCCTGTTGCATGCACTTTCAAAACACTCTGTTTTGCTTCTATTTCAAGTGTGATCTGTGTATTTCACAAGATGGTATAGCATTTTTTCATAAGTGGGTTTTGTGTTTTGGCTTCCATGCATTCTCTTTATGATGAATGTGTAAATCTCCTGTGTAGCACACAGAGCTACTGAAATCCTGCTTATTGGACTTTAAAATCCTTGTGTTTTGGTTCAATTTCAAGTGAGTGCTTTGTTTCACAAGAAGTATAAAGCCATTTTGTTAGAAGTGGGTTTGGTGCATTGGCTTCCATTGGTTCTTATTGTGTTAAATGTGTAAATCACCTGTCTAGCAGAGAGAAATACTGGTTCCTGCAGCATTAACTTTCAAAACACTGCATTTGGGTTCTATTTCCAGTGTGTGTTGTGTTTTACAAAAACATAAAGGTATTTTGTAGGAAGCAGGTTTTATTCCTTGGATCCCATTCATTTTATTATGATGAATGTGTAAATGTCTTATGTAACACACACAACAAATGAATTACTGCTGCATGCATGTTGAAAACACTGTATTTTGGTTCCATTACAATGGTGTGCATGGTATTTCACATAAGGTAAAAAGGCATTTCATAGGAAGAGTGTTGTGTGCATTGCATTCCATTCATTCTTATTAGGATGGGTGTGTAAATCACTTATGTAGCAGAGAGAAGTACTGAATTCCTGTTGCATGCACTTTCAAAACACGGTATTTTGGTTGCATTTCAAGTGTGTTCTGTGAATTAAACAAGAAGGATATAGGCATTTTGTAAGAAGCGGGTTTTGTGTTTTGGCATCCATTCATTCTCTTTATGATGAAGATGTAAATCTCCTGTGTAGCAGACAGAGCTACTGAAATCCTGCTTATTGCACTTTAAAAACCCTGTGTTTTGATTCAGTTTCAAGTGTGTGTGGTGTTTCACAAGAAGTATAAAGCCATTTTGTAACAAGCTGGTTTTGTGCATTGGCTTCCATTAGTTCTTATTGTGATAAATGTGTATATCATTTGTCTAGCAGAAAGAACTACTGGTTCCTGCCACATTAACTATCAAAACACTGCATTTGAGATCTATTTCTAGTCTGTGTTGCATTTTACAAAAGCATAAAGGTATTTTGTAGGAAACCGGTAATGGGCCTTGGATGCCATTCATTCTTATAATGATGAATGTGTAAATGTATTGTGTAACACACAGAACAAATGAATTACGACAGCATGCACTTGAAAACACTGTTGTTTTGTTCCATTTCAATGGGGTGCACTGTATTTCACATAAGGTATTTCACAGGAAGTGTTGTGTGCATTGCCTTCCATTCACTCTCATTGTGATGAATGTGTAAATCACTTATGTAGCAGAGAGATGTACTGAGTTCCTGCTGCATGCACTTTCAAAACACTGTGTTTTGGTTCTACTTCAGGTGTGTGCTTGCAAGAAATGTACACATTCATCATAATGAGAAAGAATGGAGGCTAATACAAAAAACCCACTTCCTACAAAATGCCAAAATCCTTCCTGTGAAGTACACAGAACACAATTGAAATACAGTGCACACCATTGAAATGGAAACAAAACACAATGTTTTCAAAGTGCATGCAGCAGTAGTGCATTTGATCTGTGTGTTACACAAGACATTTACACATTCATCATAATGAGAATGAATGGAAGCCAAAACACAAAATCTGCTTTCTACAAAATGCCTATATCCTTCTTGGGAGTTACACAGAACCCACTTGAAATAGAAGAAAATCACAGAGTTTTTAACGTGCATATATCAGGAATTCAGTAGTTTTGTGTGTTATGCAAGAGATTTACACATTCATCATGATGAGAAAGAATGGTGGCTAATACATAAAACCGGCTTCCTGCAAAATGCAATTATCCTTCTTGTGAAATGAACAGACCACAATTGAAATAGAACCAAAACACAGTGTTTTGAAAGTGTATGCAGCAGGAAATGAGCACTTCTTTCTGCTACATAAGTGATTTACACATTCCTCCTAATGAGAATTAAAGGAAGGCAATGAACTCAAAACTCTTCCTACGAAATGTCTTTTCACCTTATGTGAAAGAAAGTGCACACCATTGAAATGGTACCACAACACAGTGTTTTCAAACTGCATGCAGCAGTAATTCATTAGTTCTGTGTGTTACACAAGACATTACACATTCATCATACTGAGAATAAATGGTAGCCAAAACACAGGACATGCTTCCTACAAAATGCCTATATCCTTCTTGTGAAATACTCAGAACACACTTGAAATAGAAGCAAAACACACAATTTTGAAAGTGCATGTAGAAGGAATTCAGTAGTTTTCTGTGCTATGCAGGGGATTTACACATTCATCATAATGAGAATGAATGGAGGCTAATATATTAAACCCGCTTCCTACAAAATGCCATTATCCTTCTTGTGAATTACACAGAACACACTTGAAGTAGAACCAAAAACACAGTGTTTTGAAAGTGAGTGAGGCAGGAATTCAGTGCTTCTCACTGCTACATAAGTGATTTACTCATTCATCGTAATGAGAATGAATGGAAGGCAATGAATACTACACTCTTACTACGAAATGCCTTTTTACCTTATATGAAATATAGTGCACACCATTGAAATGGAACCCAAGCACAGTGTTTTCAAAGGGCATGTAGCAGTAATTCATTTGTTCTGTGTGTTACACAAGAGATTTACACATTCATCATAATGAAAATGATTGGAAAACAAAAAACAAAAGCTGCTTCCTACAAAATGCCTATATACTTCTTGTGAAATACACAAAACACACTTGAAATAGAACCAAAACACAGAGTTTTGTAAGTGCATGTGGCATGAATTCAGTAGTTTTGTGTGCTATGCAAGAGATATGCACATTCATCATAATGAGATTGAATCAAGGCTAATATATAAAACCCACTTCCTAGAAAATTCCATTATCCTTCTTGTGAAATACACAGAAAACACTTGAAATAGAACCAAAACTCAGTGGTTTTCAAGTCCATGAAGCAGTAATTCATTTGTTCTGTGTGTTACATAAGACATTTACACATTCATCATAATTAGAATGAATGGAAGCCAAAACACAAACCCACTTCCTACAAAATGCCTATACCCATCATGTGAAATACACAGAAGACAATTGAAATAGAATGAAAACGCAGTGTTTTGAGAGTGCATGTGGCATGAATTCAGTAGTTTTGTGTGCTATGCAAGAGATATGCACATTCATCATAATGAGAATGAATCAAGGCTAATATATAAAACCCACTTCCTAGAAAATTCCATTATCCTTCTTGTGAAATACACAGAAAACACTTGAAATAGAACCAAAACACAGTGCTTTTCAAGTCCATGAAGCAGTAATTCATTTGTTCTGTGTGTTACATAAGACATTTACACATTCATCATAATTAGAATGAATGGAAGCCAAAACACAAACCCACTTCCTACAAAATGCCTATACCCATCATGTAAAATACACAGAAGACAATTGAAATAGAACCAAAACGCAGTGTTTTGAAAGTGCATGCAGCTGGAATTCAGTACTTCTCTCTGCTGCATAAGTGATTTACACATTCATCCTAATGACAATGAATGGAAGGCCAAGCACACAACCCTCCTCCTATGAAATGCCTTTTTTTCTTATGTGAAATACAGTGCACACCATTGAAATGGAACCAAAACACAGTGTTTTCCAAGTGCATGCAGCAGTAATTCATTTCTTCTCTGTGTTACACAAGACATTTACACATTCACCATAATAATAATGAATGGAAACCAAAACACAAAACCTGCTTCCTACAAAATGCCTATATACTTCTTGTGAAATACACAGAACACTCTTGAAATAGAAGCAAAACACAGTTTGTAAGTGCATGTAGCAGGAATTCAGTAGTTTTGTGTGCTACACAAAACATTTATACATTCATCATAATGAGAATGAATGCAAGGCAAAACAAAAAATGCACTTCCCACAAAATGCCTATATACTTCTTGTTAAATACACAGAACACACTTGAAATAGAACCAAAATGCAGTGTTTTGAAAGTGCATGCAACAGGAATTCAGTACTTCTCTCTGCTACATAAGTGATTTACACATTCATCCTAATGAGAATGAATGGAAGGCAAAGCACACAAAACTCCTCCTATGAAATGCCTTTTTATCTTAGGTGAAATACAGTGCACACCATTGAAATGGAACTGAAACCCCTTGTATTCAAAGAGCATGCAGCAGGAATACAGTGTTTATCTCTGCTTCATAAGTGACTTAGACATTCATCCTAAGGAGAATGAAAGGAAGGCAATGCACAGAAAACTTTTCGTATGAAAAGCCTTTTTTGCCTTATGTGAAATACAGTGCACACCATTGAAATGGAACCTAAACACAGTATTTTCAAGGTGCATGCAGCTGTAATTCATTTGTTCTGTGTGTTACACAAGACATTTACATATTCATCATAATGAGAATGAATGAAAGCCAAAACACAAATTCACTTCCTACAATATACCTATATCCTTCTTGTGAAATACAGAGAACACATTTGAAATAGTAGCAAAACACAGAGATTGAAAGTGCTTGTATCAGGAATTCAGTAGGG
>PVLA01016081.1:0-22209 GCA_004027455.1 Hydrochoerus hydrochaeris
CCTTTCAGAAGGAATCAGCCCTGCCAGTGACTTTAAGAGCTCTGAGCTGTGGGGGGCAACCAGGACGGCTCTCCTTGAAAGAAGGGTAGTTGTCTCCATTTTGGCTAAACCAGGCCTGACTCTGGGTACTGACATGCAGAGCTGGCTGGGTGTCTCTTCAGCCCCTCGCCTGGCTCTGAGCAGTGCGGATGGGTCTACAGAGGTGCTGACGCGTAGTCTCAGTGATGCCCCACCTGGGGCTCCCACACAGTATGACAGCCAGGCCGAGTGACGCTGCACTGAGGAGCTGTTGGCTGGGACTGAGCCTCAGGAAGGAGCCCGTGGCATCTCAGGGTGTGACGATGACACACCAAAGCTGAAGCGCTGGCCGAGACACGAGATGCTGCCCGTCTGTGGTGTGCAGGTTACTCTGCCTGCATCTCTGTCTCTGCACATTGCAGAGGTGATCTCAGCCTCCCACCCGGCCCAGCTCACAGCACTCACGCACTTCCCGCCACTGTCACAGTCACTCGTCCCCAGCCACTGCCTTCCGCACCAGTTAATAAAACCTGGGCGCCCTGGTCCGAGGCTTTTGTTCCAGTTAGCCATTGTTCTGACTGGACTGAGGACCCCCAGCCCCCCTTAGCATTTCTTCTCACAGTGGGCTGCACTGGAAGTGGGAGCCTGGGGTTACCTGTGGGAATTCCAGTCCCTTTTCCCTGGGATTACACATGTGGACTCCTCCAGACCACACAAGGCCAGCAAAGAGGGAGCCGTGCACTGAGGCTCAGGGAGAGAGCTGACTTTGAAGGTAACCCAGAGGAGCAGCTGGCGGCACAGGGACTGCGCTGCCCACCTCAATTCAGACACCTCCCTGAGGTCCGCAAGCCGCAGCTCCAACTGTGGTCCTGCGCCTCAGACAAGCTGATCCTGCAGCCGCCCTCCCCGGAGCCCATGGGGAGTTTCTAGAATGTGTCCTCCGCTGCTTCAGCAGTCCTTAACCCCATGGGTAGCCGGGCAAGACTGGCCTGCCGCTCTGGGCTTCCATTCGGAGTGCAGCTTTGCCTGATAAATCCCGAAGGAATCTGTCATCTATAATCCTCCTCTGAGACTGGGGAGGGGCCACACTACCACAGTGATCTTCCGGTGGTTCTTGCTTTTCTAACCCTGTTGTAGATCTGGTTTCAGGTGCCAAAGTCATGAGACATTAAAAAAAAAAAACCCGTTCCAAATCGATTCCCGCTCATTATACTATCTCCTGGACTCGTCTTCCTCTTGAAGTGAAAGCAGATGAAGACTAATTTACATCGATTTTTAAAATGTAAATGGCACATTCCTCTGACTACATTCAAAACACAGGACCAGGCTTTGCATTATTGCTTAACCCCTGATGGCTTCCATGGGCAGAGGCCATGGGCGGCCACAGTCTGCACCGAGAGGCTTAGAACTTTTGGTGCCTGGGATCCTGTCACACGGGCCCAGGGAATCACAGCCCCCTTTACACAGGCAGCACTCAAGACTGTGCCCTCCGCAATGGACGTGGACCAGCATTTCTGCTGCCATGTGCTGCAGAGGAAACTGTGGTCCAGAGACCAAAGGGTATGAGTGTTGGACATTGTCACCCTGGGGCTCTCTTGTCACAGTTTCAAGCAAGCCCCCACCTGTTCGGTGATTCTCCCGATATAGGGGACCTGTCATCCTCAGCACCAGTGACAGATTCTGATGAGTCTAGAAGAGCAGTGGGCATCTATCTTCTCACGGGACCAGACGACAGCTGACACTGCATGGAAGGGACTGCTGAAGCACCTGCATGGCCACGAACCACGTAACTGTTACTGAAAATCAGTCTCCAGCTTAGCTCAGGGGAAGAAGCTAAAGACAGCGGTGGGCAGTCTGCACGCCCTCAGCCCAGAGCATCAGGACACAGCCCACTGGTGGGTGGGCAGTCTGCATGCCCTCAGCCCAGAGCATCAGGACACAGCCCACTGGTGGGTGGGCAGTCTGCATGCCCTCAGCCCAGAGCATCAGGACACAGCCCACTGGTGGCCACTGAGGCCAGGCACAGGGCTCGACCAAAGCACAGCGTCTCCCTCCAACGGGTGCTGGCCAAGGGCAGGGCCCTGACTTGTGCTGATCAGCTCAGAACAGAGTCAACTTTACCCCAGGTCTGCAGCACAGTTCTCTGTCCTTTGGGCTCTCCCATCCTCTGTCCCTTCTTCCCTTTCTCCCGCTGCCGCATCAGGGAGGTTTGCTGTGCACACTGGAGCAATCACTGCTGCACACCATTCCCTGAGCACCAGGGAGCGAACCTGAGCAGGAAGCGCCCACAGGGGAAAAGTTAGAGCTGAATGACATCGCAGAAGCAGGACAGCCCACTTGCAAGCTGCCCTAGCATGCGCCACTGCGAAGCCCTCAGTGAGTAAAACGATAAATGTCCGTGACAGCTGGGCTCCTTCCTGCAGAACAAGGTGCCCTGATGCAAAGCCCAAATCAGCGGTCACTCATGAAGAGAAAGGCGCAGACTGTGTAGCTGGCGAGCTCCTCTGCCTGCCGGGGGACCGACCATTCTGCCCCCAACTCTGCTCCCTTCTGTTTACCGCAAGGGCACTGCACACACCTGCACTAGAGCAATGGGCCTGTGCTTGTCTTCTCCAGGCCAGTCGGTGTCTAATCTAGCAGGAAGGTCTGGGATAGCAGGGTCAGCTCTTCCCAGTCTTCGAAGGCGCCCAGCTGGCAGCCCTGCCATGTTCAGGGCAGAGCCCTGGGGTGCTCTGTGGGCCTCCTTCCCAGGGAGACTGTGAAGAAGCCACAGAGCAGCAAAGGCAGATGCATCCACAGCACCTCTGCTTACCCCTGTGGCGGGGATGAGCCTGCGGGGCCACAGCAGCTGGGGCTCGGGCTGAGTGCGTGGGCGGCTGCCCACCAGGTTTCCGTTCACTGCTCGGGAGGAAGGGAGGATGGAGCTGACGGCACCCAGCGAGCTCTGCCAGGTCTTCTGCACGCCACCACCAGGCCTCCACAGCGTGCCATGGGTTCCCAGGGAGACGCAGGGTCCCCAGGGCCCAGCTTCTGTGCTGCTTTGGAATCTTGTTCCTAACCATAATTCCACTGGACCCTTGAGTATCAATGAGAAATACTGGACAGATGTTACCGACCCAGATTTATGAATAAAACAGTAAGACTGAGGAGTTGAGTGGTCTTGGAGTCTTAGTCTCTTGTTTCACTGCTGGGACACAATGCCCGATGCTACAGCTTAAAGGAGGAGAGGTTGGTTTGGGCTCCCATTCTGGTCTTCAGTCAGCTGGCCCCGAGGCAGACCACATGGCAGAGGGGTCTGGTGGAGGCGAGCTGCTCCCAGCATGGTAGGCAGGAGGCCAAGCGAAGCTAAGAGTTAGAAGAGGAGCGAACCCTGGCAGGCCAGGCCCCCAGCCCCCACCTCTTTCCACCAGACCCCCCTCCTAAGAGCAGGTCAGCGACACTGACCCAGTGGTCCATCACCTTTCAAAAGCTCCACTTATTGGCACATGAGGCTACTGGGGGTCATCTGGACACAAACCGTAACACTTAGGTTGCTGACGTTTTTGGCAGAACTGAGACATGACAAAGACCCTCCTGGGCCCTGCTCCTCGGAAAGGTCCTGTCCTTGGACACCCTCTCAGAGTCCATTTTAGCAAGAATCCTGCCGAGCAATTTGAGTCAGGTCCTCACCCCTGGACGTCTGACCCAGGTTCCTAGCCTAAGCTCCAGATGACGCGGGTTACCCTGCCTGCCTTCCACGAGACTCCCGTTCGGCTCGTTTAGTCCAAAGCTCCCCACACCTACGCTCCTCCTAAAAACTGCAGCCACTGTCTCTCTCCTCTCTCATCACGGCTATCAATTCTTGCTTTTCCTGGTATTCAGCCTGGAGTCCCAGTTCTCTCCTCCGCAGTGAAACTGCAATGCAATGGTCCAGATACTTAAGCCAATAGTCCTGAGTAGGGTCTGTCTACAGGTTTAATAAGGTATTTTCTTTAACAGACAGAACTGAGGTGTACTGTGTCACACTGGGTGCTCTTGTGATGCCACATGAAGTAGACAATAGCAGCCCTACCTGCTCCCAAGTACTTATCCACAGAACACTACCAGGAGGTCTCATGCCAGAGACACTAGGAAAGCATCCAGCCTCCAGCAAGAGAGCCCGGCTCTGGAAGCAACAGCAGCTGCCCGTCCCCTCTGCACTTCTGTCTATTCCCTGCACATTTCGCTCCTGCAGGAGACATTTCCCAGGCTCCCTTGGGGCAGGTTCCCAACCAGGCTCAGCCAGTGGAGGCAGGCGCCTGCCCAACCACAGGACGGGAGGGTGGGGAGATAAAGTCAGCTCCCAGCGGCCTCCCTGGTTCCTGCTCCTTCCACACTGTCCCCTGCCCCTGCCCTCTCTATGATCCAGCCACCCCACCACACACACACACACACACACACACACACACACACACACGGTGCGCACACACACACATACACGGTGCACACACACAGTGCACACGCACACGGTGCGCACACACACACGGTGCACACACACGGTGGTGATAATGTGACCTACCTGCCCTTTCCTGTCTCTGCCTGCCTCAGCATCCTTTCCCGGTCTCCTAATCTCACCTCACCCCTGCTTCCTCAGTGTTTCCTCCTTGGGGCTCTAGGCCGTGTTGATTCCTCCTTGGGCCCTGACTGGTACGGAATGCACAGGGAACATCAGGTTTCTGGCCACAGTCAGAGGCCCAGACTCGTCCTCACCTCTGCAGTATCAGTGCCCCCTCCCAACGTCCCAGCCCCATAACTTTAACTCCCTCTATACCGGGCATCATCATCTCTGCCTGAAGAAACCTGGTCCCACCCGTGCTGAGTATGGGCGCAGAGCTGAGACTCCTGGTCCCCTTTTCATTCACAGATGCAGTTTTGGTCAGTGTCTGTGGCTGCGGTTCATGTGCTGGATTCGGTCTGCACCCGGGAGGACCTTCCAGTCTGTCCAGCTGAGAGCTACATAGCTCAAAACATGGGGGCTGCAGCTGGAGGAAAGGGGGGACCCCGTGTCCCAAGTTCTGGATGAAAGGAGCCACAACACAGCGGCTCGTGTGCACTGGCCCGTGCTCAGCACCAAGCCCTGTGTGCAGGACACTCCGTGAGCCGACTCCTAACCTCAGGGAGGAGCAGGCGATGACGCCTTCTATTCTGGCTTCACAGTCAGCAGACAGCGTCCCAGGAAGAGACTCAGGGAACCTCATCCCGCATTCACCTGTCCCTTGCTAGACGAGGACAGTGTCACGTGGAAGCTTCTGCACCTCTGGGGCTGATCAGCACCAATGACCAGATGACCCACAGACACCCTTTCTTCCAGCGTCTGCACAGAGCCCTTGGTCACCCCCAGCAGCTCAGATGCTGGACTGAGCTGAAGGGCAGGAGAGGCGGCACTGGGCACTGGAGCTGCCCAGGGCTCAGGGAGGACAGAGCAGTGGCTCACGGGGGCCACAGCTGCCCAGCACCGTACTCTGATCAGGAGGTCGGAAATGACATTCCACCAGGACTCGGCCTGTTCTTTCCCCAGCAGCCAAGTCATACCCCATGGGTCCTCTGGGGCCACAGGAGCCCTGTCACAGCTGGTCAGCGGCAGTGTCCCCTGCAGCTGTGTTTTTATGCAATTTAAAATTTCTCAGTTACCACTCAGCAGTTGGTGTTTTAGATGCTGGAGAGAGGGCTGCACTAGCCACTCATAGTACCCAACTTCTATCTCTGGTGACGCCACAACCTACGCTCTGAAAATCCTCTGCCCATACACAAGGTTAGGGATCCTGGAGAAATACTCTACAGCACACAGGAAAGCATTGGCTGTTCTGATAGAAAAGGAAAAGGACAGAAAATACAGAGTGCTGCTCCCCGGGAACAAGAGTGGGCACCAGAACTGGACCTGGAGATGTGAGTCCACTCTGGAAGCCTCTAGTCGGAGTTTAATAGAGCGCTCCAGAAAACATCAGGTGCAGCCTGTGTCCTGAGGAGATGGAAGATGGACACAGGACTGGGCTGCACCAGGATTTCAAGGGGTAACTCCATTCTGGGGCGTGGGGGACAGAAGAAAGAGTCAGTGTAGGATGCCTACGGTCTCAGGGTGACTCTAGATAACTGGGGAAAAGGGAAGAGGACATTTCTCCTGGGCTGCATTCAGCAGGCACAGGCTGAGGTGTACACAATCAGGCCCAAGAGAAACATGCACTTGAGTTTAGCTGACACTGGGTTTGCAGTTCCAGCCTGTCACTCGGAAACACTCGGCGACGGGCCGCAGACACTCTTGCTGGACTCCAGTGGGCCGGCCAGTAGCAGCCATGCAGCGTGGCCACAGAATACAGCTTTGGCCAGCAAGAGACTGAGATCATGACTTAGTTAAGGATCTGCAGAAGGAGAGAGTTTCCTAGAGCGTCCAGCTGGGCCCAGATACGACCACAGCGTTCCGGAGAGATGAGACGTGGAAGGCAGTCAGGGTAAAGATGTGACTCCAGCTCGGGCCAGGAGACGCAGGATGGGGTGGTGGGCCAGGGAGTGCCAGGATGGCTGCTATGGGACAGGCACTGGCAGGGCTCCTGGGCACCTCTGGAGCTTCTGGAGGAAGCGTGGTCCCTGTGGTTTGTTTAAATGCCCCCTCCATTAAAGCCTCATGCAGTCAGGGAGGTGACTGAATCGAGCGTTTGTGATTGGCTCGTTGTGATCGGCGTGAGTGCCACACCTGCCCAGGAAGGGACCAGGAAGGAGGTGCGTTTTCCCTTTTTGCCCTTTAGTTCCTGTCATTTGTGGCCACCATGAACAGCTGCCCCTTATCCACGCCACCCTACCTCATAGCCAGCTGAGTATGGACTGGAACCTCCAAACACTGAGCCAAATAAAGCTTTCCTTGCTTCACTTTGGGTGTCAGGTGTTTTGTCTCAACCATGAGAGAAAAGAAACCAAGACAAACCCTTTTGGACTTCTGACCTCAGAACCACAGGAGAATACTCTGTGTGGTTAAAGCCATGTTTATGGAATTTGTTACAAAAGTGATAGGAAACTCCGAGGAAAAGAAGTTCAAAAAAATATATCCTTACAGAGTGGCTTGGTGGTGCACACCTATAATTTCAGCACCCCGGGAGGCAGAGGCAGGAGGAGCAAAAGTCTGCGCCCAGCATGGGCAACTCACCAACTTATCAAGACCGTGTCTGAAAACAAACAAGTGAAAACAAACTGGGGATGCAGCTTTGTGTGAAGGCTACGGGTTCAATCCAGACCATCAAGCATATATATTTATGATATTTTTAAAAATAACCATTCCAGGAAATAAGAAAGAATGTTCAGAAACAGCGCACCGTGGTGCCGTAATACAAGTACAACACATTGGATTTAATGAAAAAGGAATGTGAAATAAGATTGACTAATACATTTAAAGAAATAAGTAAAAGAATCAAAACTTAATAAAAGAACAAGATCATAAAATACACCAAGCAGATCTGAAAAATAACCAGATAAATTTCTATATGCAAAAACCATAGAACTGAATTTAGAAGTTTAACACATGTGCTGAGTCCAGTAGATAAATATAGAGGCCACCGTGACCTGAAGGCCAGGCGGGGAGGACTGCTGGGGTGGGCCGGAGCAGCAGTGAGCAGAGCCGGACAGGCAGGAAGCCGAGGGCCCAACCTTCGCCCAGCCAGGGCCGCAGGAGAGAGCAGCACGGGAGAGGGACCAGCGACCCAGGAATGGAAAGCGGCAGTCCTGGAACAGGGACATCCAGGTGCCCAGAATGGAATAAGCAGAAGCAACTGCAGCTGGACACCGTGTGAGAGGCAGAAGCCAGTTTGGCAAGGGCTCGGGGCCACAGCGTGAAGAGGAAAAACCGATGTTCTACCTCTCTCACCACACCATGCTGTCCCAGAGTGTGGAGAAAATTCCCTTCAGTGTGCAGTTCTATATCCAGCAGAATTATTTAGAAGGAAGTAAAGGATGATCTTTAATTACAGGACCAAAAGCAGAGAAATTGAGTAAAAGAAATTCTAAATGCAAAATTAAGATAACAAAAGTCTAAGCAAAGGAGAAAAGCAAAAATGGGTCAGTAGGTAGAAATTTGTAGACAAAAAGAAAATCACAGCCAGTAAATATGCAAGAGAGGACGGGGTGAAGGTCTGGGGCTCCTGGTGTTACTGGGAGGCAGGTAAGGGCATCAGTGAACCCCAGACTTTGTGGGAATGGCTAAGATAACGTGAACAGAACCGCAACGCCCAGCTTCACACACAGGAAATGCAGTGAGGACAAAACATCTCAGTGGAGCCAAAAGTCTTTCTTTTCAAGGAAAGAGAGAGGAATAAAAGTCTTAAAGAGCCAGACACAGTGTAAAAGGAGATGTAAGAAATTAATTAAAGTCTAACAGTAATCACAAATACTGTCACCTACTAGCTGGTCAGATGAAAGGCAAAGATTTTCAAAGAAAAATTTTACAGTACAAGATTCTGAAATTTTACCTTACAAAGACACGTCTAAGACAGCTTGACAGAGAGAAGTTAAAAGAAAATGGATAGAGAAAGGCAGTGGTAGAATCGGAAGCTATTTGTTCAGCCGGGTCACAATGAGACGGGGGAAATGTATTACAAGGGAGAAACGCGTTGGTCGGGATGGAGCGGCTGACCGGGCTGATGGTCTAGTTTATCACAAAGGTAAGCCACTCTAAATGTGCCTGTTCCTCATCTTATAGGTTCAAAATATAGAAAGGTAAATTTCAAAAATCAAAAGAAAGAATTGACACACCTACTATCATAGCCAAGATCTTCATTCATCTCTGTAACGATAAATTGAGAAATAAGAAAGAGAAAGAAAGAAAGAAAGAAAGAAAGAAAGAAAGAAAGAAGAAAGAAAGAAAGAAAGAAAGAAAGAAAGAAAGAAAGAAAAGAAAGGAAAGAAAGAAAGAAAGAAAGAAAAAGAAAGAAAGAAAGAAAGAAAGAAAGAAAGAAAGAAAAAAAGAAAGAAAGAAAAAAGAAAGAAAGAAAGAAAGAAAGAAAGAAAGAAAGAAAGAAAGAAAGAAAGAAAGAAAAGCAAACGGGCACTCGTAATAGGAGGGGCAGCCCCGGGGGGGTTCCCTTCAACCCCCACCCTACACCGTGACTCGGAGGAAGGCAGTGAGGACCCCACGGACAGGACAGGACAGGACGGAGGAGCCCTGGCTTCAGGAGCTGCTGTCAGTGGCCAAGACGCAGCTCCTCAGCCAGACACGTGGGCAGCTCCACCAGCGCGGGCTGCACGGCTGTTACTTTATTCTAAGTGGCATCTGTGCTAGACTCAAAAAGAGGAAATTGCTCCTCAAAGGAGGTGTCTTCCAGGACTTCCAAGAACAAAAGATGGTTTCTTCCCTCAAACACTAATACACATTTTGGAAAACAGTCATTTTAAAAATCCATACGCCACAGACTGCTGTATAGATTTTCAATTGCATTTCAGTGTCAGATCAGTCCCCACACTGAGCAGAAATGCTGGTCCAAAACACGGACTCTGCTCTTTTTGTTAACTGGGAGGTGAGTGTGTGTGTAGATGCGTGTGTGCATGCATGAGGACAAACGTAGTCACAGAACCTTTAAACATTCATTTAAAAACAAAAATTTGGATAATTGTGAGGAATATTGGTATAAGAAAAATATGTAAGACAAACTTTAAAAAATAATTATTTTTGGAAATTAATCATTTCCAAAAATCATCTATAGGCTGTAATACAATTTTGAAAATTAACTTTTCCTTTCACACACAAATGCACTAGCATACTCACGCACAAATGCGCTTTCTGTCCTGTGGGCTGCCGACCCGATGCAGGTGCCAGCCCCACAAGCCTAGCTGTTTGGCCTTGTAAACCACAATCAGTCAAAAGCAGTAAAATGAGAGTAAAGCTATCGCCCTCTCAGGTTTCGAGGAGGAAGTCCCATAATGAAGGGGGCCGCACTTGGGAAGCCGTGGAGAGTCACGGATAGAGCATCACCGGCACCTTTCATAACACACACTGAGCTGTCAGGACTCGCACGCGATGTATTGCAGACAGTCTCTCTTGCCCATTTTCTCTCCTGATTGGCATGCAAGCTGACTGTTTCTGCCAAATGAGTCTGGATGTGAACCGACAGTCATTTATTTCAAGACAAATATCAACATTACTTGTGCAATGAAAAAAAAAACCTAAAATGTCAGCACATACTATTCCAAAAAATCACTGATATTACTGTCACCTCAAGAGCTGTTACAGAAAGTTTTTAGCTGAATACAGGAAAATACCATTTTTGTAGATGAGGGAAGGAAAAATTGTGGTACTTTAATATAGTTTAACCTCTTCTCTACTGAAATTAAACCAAAAAGAGATATCAACTCTGCAGGATGTAAGTAAATGAAATGAAAACCATTACCTTGAGAATCCAGATATGCCCAAAGAAAAACAGAAAGCAATTATCATCCCGCATCATCCCCTCATCCTGTCACATCCTGCAGTGCAGACTGGACTTTCCGTCCTCTGAGTGATGATCACAGTCTCTGACAGTCTTGCTTGATAACATTAATCTGTCATAACACTTTTATTCACCTATTTATGAAAACAGATTTTCAGCTAGAAGGTGAGGAGTTGGTACCTGAGATGGGAGTGGCAGTCCACAGGATAGAAAATGTATCTGTGTAAGAGCATGTTAGTGCATTCGTGCGTGAAAGGAAAAGTTAATTTCGATTTTCATTTTTAAAGATCTGAAAAATACATAATATAAGGAGGAAAAACCCCACATAACCTCTGTCCCTTATACAATGACAGCTAATGCAAGTGTCCTGCAAAAGTTCATTTCAAACCTTTCTACACTTAGTTTGGGGCATAGTCAAAATGAAATCATAGATACAATTCTGTCCTCTGCCTTTTTACACTTGGAAATTATAAATAGTTTTCAATGTTAATTCTGTCTTGCAAACATAGTTTTATAGAGAAGGTAATTTCTCACTATGTATGCGCATCACATCTTACTAAATCACCCTGCAATTGTTAGGCATATAGAGTTTTATGTCCAATATGGCAATGAATATCATTATACATGCTATTTTTCTGTTTCAGATTTTTCTATATGATGAAGTCTCTGAAAAGAATTATTGAGTAAAAGAAAGTACTCTTTTTACTGTTCTTGGTGCATATTGGCAAAGTGATTTTACTAATTTATGCTCATAACAAAAGTGTAAGGGAACACTTTTTCAATATGAAATATCACGTTAAGTACTATTAAATGTTTCAGTTCCTGCTTCTGAGTATTCTCCAGCAACTGTGCCTTATAATGTGAATTTTAAAAGTGCAGTTTATTTTACTTTTCAGTAGAAAGTCCTGATGCCCACAGAAGAAATCAGTGTTACTCACATGGAATTGGCGTTGTTTCAGCATGTCAAATACACCCGAACCTTCTCTCTATGATGCCGGTTAAATAATAGCAAACATGTTTTTATTTATCTGAGTGGTCATTTACCTTATTCAACAAACAGATCCTATGCACTTAACCCACATACTCAGTACTGAGTACTTGGGGCTGGATGGACAGCACTGAAAGTTATTGACAGTAGATACACAAATGTGCAGAGTAACGTCTAATAGAAATCAGTGCCAAGAGGGAGATACGTGTATTACAGGACAGAAGGCAGGAAGCCACGGTGTGCTCGGGCACGGTGTGTTAGCCTTCACCTTTCCTTTGTTGGGACAAAATATTCAGCATGAATGAGTTACAGGAGGATGGATTTTGACTCATAGTTTCAGAGATTCAGTCCATGGTGTACTTGCTCCAAGGCAGGAAGCTCGTGGTAGAGAGAAGCTACTTACCTCATGGCAGCCAGTGAGTAGGAAGAAAGAGGCACCAGGTACAGGACAGTGGCTTCCAAGACACACACCTAGAGACCGACTCACTGAACTGCAGACCCCACAGCGGGTTACCCCTGTGACGGAGTTAGGCCTCCCCGGATTCCCTCAGCTTCCCAAGTCCTATCGGCTGTCACCAAACCCTTCAACACCGTGTTGGGTCCCAACCCTACCAGACAGGACAGGCTGCTGGGACAACCTGGGACTGCAACAGTGACATAGTGGTGGGGACTCCAGGCACAGGAAGTGCAGTAGAAAACAAGTCCCCGAGGCAGGAGTGAGCAGCTGAGGGGAAACTCGCAGACTGTGGAAATCTTCATCGTGGTCACACATGGAGACTGAGCAGAGCAGCAGTCTGAGCAGACACTGAGCAGACAGTGGACACGGTCATCGCTATGGAGAGTCCCTCACAGAGACTGTTCACAGTGAGAAAAGCAATGTGCATGTAAGTACACTACCACCACCCAGGTAGCTGCAGGGCTGGGAGGAGTGGAGAGGTGTTTTCAGTTTGCAGAGGGTCAGACCTCCAGCAGAGGGCTTGGGCTGAGGATGCATGAGATTTCCAAACCTTGGGTGTAGAACTTCCTGCCTCTCATGTTTCTGGGCTTCAGATCACAAAGAAGCTGAGTGACTCCTCAAATCTGTGCTGCCTGTCCCGTCCTACTGAGTGGATTGTACCTCAAGGGAGAAAGCTTCAGAAGGAAGAGGCCTTCCCGCGCCTCGTCCTGGTGGTCTCGGTGAGTGTGTGCAGGCTCCTAAACAGACGGCAGCACACTCTTCTGAAGGAGAAGCCCACTTGTTCCTGTCACGGTGGGACACAGACCCAGCCACAGGTTTGCCACAGGAAGACCGAGGAGTCACCATAGCAGGAGGCTGGGTTCTGAACCCCGTTACCTCTAAGGCTCTTTCCCTACTGTTCTGTCCAAGATGGGCCCATTGGTTCCTTCCCACCCTGAACCCCGACCACGCAGGCTGTTATCTACCGAGACCAGAGTCCAGTCCAGGAGGCCCTGAGGCTCCGTGCGTTTCCCCCCAGTGACACTTGGCAGATAGAATGGGGCGGATGTAGGATGTAGTGTCCTGGGACAAGTGCGGTTCGAAGCTTCTGGCAGTTTCTCCTCAAGGGAAGCAAGCTGTCCCATCAGAAGTCCTGCTTCCTTGAAAGCCCAGGCCTGTAAGAAGTGATAGGTGCGTGGAAAGTGCTCCAGGGAAGAGACGCGGAGCGGGGAGGAGAGAGAGAGATTCTCCGATTCTGTGTGGAGGCCAGAGCCATTTGGCAAGTGGATCTTCCTGCTGCTCCCCAAGCTGAGGCCCTGACCAGGGATGAGGTCTCCCCCAAGTTCTCCCCCTCAAAAATCATGAGCAAAACAAAATGACTGCTGTTTTCAGCCACTAGGTTTAGGGGTAGGTGTTACCCAAGTGTGGGGAACCAGGTCCTCTTAGCCATGAAGTGGCTACTGAGGCCCCAGGAACTCCGGCAGACATAACCAGGCATAATGTTTCCAAAAGCAAATTCAGCCTGAGAGTGATGTTTAACCCTATCTCTTCCTGGGTGGGTTTGCTAGATAATTATACAAATGTTTGAGGGTCTTTTTTTTTTCATTCAAAGAGCATTGAGAGCATTTCCTGTTCTTAAGGAGTAGGAGGGGCGACCTGATTAAGCAGAGTAAGGGGCCACCTTGGGGGGTTCAGAAACCTGCACAAAATATGAGTCCCATGCCGATTATCTGGAAGAATTTGTTCTAAAAACTGCATAATTTTCTGGATCACTTGGTTATTTGTTCACCCTAACATTCTCTCCTTAAATCAGTAAGAAGGAGCAAATGGTAGTATGTTTTGTTTAATTATGTTTAAAGCATTGTCCTCTGAGCCAGGGGAGAATTATTTGAAAGAAATATCATCTTTCAATTTCTACTCCTGAGACATTTCCAAAGTGCAAATAAAAGAACTGAGAATACTGAGCCATGTACAGACGACATCGTATTAAATGTCGGGCTAATAGAGAGTCTTATGATTCAATCCAACAGAGAAGGCTCCACCAAGTCTGTAATAAAAAAGTAACGAGGCTTTATAACAACACCAAGTGGCACTCTCCAAAGTGCAGATAGAAATCTGCAGCACAAAGACAAGGAGGGCTTGGAATTGAATGCCAAAAACATTCACGCAGTTGATGAACTCTATGCAACAAATCCTTGGTTAAATACATTTAATCAAAAACTATGGCGGTGCAGGTGGCAACTGTGTCTCACCACCCTGACCTTTTGTGATTGCAGCGCTGCACCAAGACACCAAGGAGAAGAGACCGTGCGGTCCCTAGGAGCCACGCACACATCCAGGGTTCTGGAGGGAGCGTGACGGCCAGGAAAGGCCTTGGAGAAAGGAGCTCCCATCCTTACCTTACAGTGGAGGAGGCAGAGCAGCTGCTGAGCCAGCTTGGAACGCTGCAGTTTGCACCGGAAACCAGCTACCACCGGCCAGGCTCCCCCTGGGTTCACTCAAATCCCCACATTAATTATTTTCATTATGTTCCAAGGAACACACAGCCCATGTGTAACATTCGGATTTACCCACCCTGCACGTGCTGGTCAAAGCGCAGCTGGCCAGCTGTCAACTGGAAGGCAGAGCGAGGCCGGTCAGGCCTCACCGGGAGCACCCCGGAGGCAGGAGCTTTGCTCTTTCCGCTCTTCTTCCTAGAAACAAGTCCAGTTCCAGCACACTGCTACTGCCTGCCAGGCCCTAGGTGCGATTATTAAAAATGAACAAAACGCCAGACCCCCAGGCCCACCCCAAGGAACACAAAGTCTAGCCTGCAACTTTGTGGTAAATATAAAATTATTACAAAATAAACATTTTAAATTAGACAAACAAAAAATAGAACCTCTGATTGGATGAATGATCTCTTTTGAACTCAAAAGCAAAAGCGCAGGCATTTCTTCCTGGGAAGACAGCAAGCAATCCATCTCTAGCACTCTCAGTGCTAGCCGGGACCCCGGGGCCGCAGGCATCTGCCACTGTGCTGGCATGATGCGGCTGGCTCCCGCAGAGGCCGCCACTGTTCTTCTCGTCACGAGTCCCCAGAGCCTTCCCCCTTCCCAGGTGACTGCAGCCTGCCCTCCCAGTGTGGGTGTGTTCTGGGTTCCAAAGCCCTTTGAATTTCAAGGTCAATTAGTTTGGTTCCACTTTAATTAGACGCCATCATAATAGTGCTGTGTGAGTAATTTATGGAGGCGTAAATATTGACATCAATTTTTGTCAGATATTCTGATATCATAAACATCATGTAAATCTAGGAACCAGCAATCAATTTGCACGTAATAGACTAATTTTATTAGACCTCTACGACTCGGTTTTCAGAGTCCCTCTCCTCTCACTGCATTAAATCAGCGTCTTAAATCATGTCACAGCATTCCTCCCAGCAAGCAATCAAAAACAGAAAATTTAAATCTATTGAATCTTTGCCTAATTTAATGATTTTTCCCCAGTGTGGTGGAACCCTCGGTGCAGCGCTGGCCCCATGCCTAGAAACTGCACCACACTGCTTCGAAACCAGCCAAGGTCGGCCAGACTGCGGCCCAGGATGCCGCCACCTGGGAGGGAGGGGTGGGCGGGCATGCTGGGTGGGGCCTCTCTGCTCGCTGCCACCCTGACTGGCCGCCCCAGGACCCTTCCACTGGCTGGGTCTCAGCTGCCATCACCGTGTGCACGCACGGGCAGGAAGCCTGAACTCCCTGGACAGTGTTGAAAGTAAAGCATTTGCTGTCACTCTTGTTCATGGTCTGTCTCTCCCTGCCGGGACACTGGCTTCCTGGAGGCGCGGGTCTCGTCTACAAAGCTTTTGGGGACAGGTCCCATCCCCACATAGACCCCAGCATGTGGGAGGTACTTGCTGAATGGATGCAGGAAGAGGGCTGCGTCCCCTGGGTGACCCCATCTAGTGGCAGCCGCCCCAGGATTTCATTCCCAGGCTGGGGTGGGGGACAGGGACTGTCCGAGCTGTCTTCACATGAGGGTCCTGGGCCCTGTGCTCCCCAATATTCTCCAGAGGAAAGAGCAGGGGTCAAGTCCAGTTTCTTCCCATCATGAGTGAGGAGCCTGAAGCCCAGCGAGGGGCGCAGCCTTCTCCAGGCCACGCAGTGCCCGGGGGCCCCAGCCCGCCCCGCTTTACCTCACCCACTTCTCCTCTGCGCCGTTTTCTCTCCCATTCCAAAATTTCTGACTATGGAATTCACAGCGTGATTGAGTCATTTGCACAACAAAAACAGGCATTTCATTGTGAGTCACTGTCCTTTTTCTTGCTTTACAGAATGCTCTTACCTTCCGATCTGAGCTAAAATATAAATTCAACCTCTAAGTACTTATAACATGTGTTTACTGGTTACTTCTTGAGCTATTTTCATTTTTCTTTGGTACCAGAGATCAAACTCACAACCTCACATCTGCCAGGCAGGCGCTTATACCACTGAGCTAAACTCCCAGCCCTACCTCTTGGGCTATTTAAACTTGACTAGACCATGAGAGAGCTGAGGATCTGAGCCATGTTTTTGTTCAGTCGTTTTTGTTTTTACCACATGGTTTACTATTATCCAGCTTCCAGTGGGTTTGCTTAGAATAGAACAAAAGCACCTAAGAAACACTGCGTTGCTGTCAAGAGCCCCAAGCCGAGCTGGACCGTGTGTGTCCCGGAACAGGAAGAACGGGCTACACTCCTGCCCTTCCCCTCAGCCTCCCTGAGCTCAGCAAACCGTCGCTTCCACCTGCAGGCCTGCGCCTGGGGTCTCCACACCCCTGCACCACCCTCCCAAAGGGCCACGTGGTCTGGGAGGTGGATCCACCCAGAAGACCAGCTGCACTGCTCAGATCACTCGAGAAGTGGCTCCCGTCACCTGGAGTTAGAGGGGAAGGCTGGAGACCTGTGGGGCCATGCAGTGAGGAAACTGAGGCCCAGCAGAGGCACACGGATTGCACAACGACACCCCATGAACACTGTGAGGCAGGGACCTAAGGAAGGCTCGAACTCCCATGCAAACCAACGTCGTGCTTGCACTGCTATCATGCGAGCAGTCTGCACCCGACCCATGTCCACACAGAGTGACCACAAGGAGCCCAGTACAAGGTGCAACTCAGCCCAGAGGGGACAGAGGGCCCCTTAGGCACACAGAGCATGACCCCACCCCTCTATTACCCTGAAAACCGCTCACTTTGTCTAAGGTCCTTCCTAGGTCATTATTAACATTTTGAAGAAAAACAGTGGGTTTAGTAAAACAATGGCCCAGAGGTACCAGAATTCACTACCCCTGCTAGTTTTTCCACGTCAAGAGCTACTTTCTGGAGAGGGGAGGGGCGCTGGGCATCGGCCTGCAGGGAGGGAAGATGCGCTAGGCACACATACTAACCCCCCAAGGACCAACCTATACTACTTAAATACACTAGTTAAAACGTTGAAGTAAATAACGAGAAAGCCAGCCATTTCCGCTCATCGCTGCTGGTCGAATCTGGCCTCACAGACACGTCCCTGAGTCAATTGGGGGAAGTCAAGTCACGGCTCTGAGGCCACAGCCTTGGTCACTACAGAGCTGACAGTGGGGACAAAGTGTCTAAGGTATGATGACAAAGACAACAGAACTGTGGAAGTGGAGGTGCGAGCCATCATGTGTTCCATGTCCTGCGTGGGTTGAGGTCAGCAGAACAATGAGTGCAGCGTAGACCTGGCTTCCTGAGGCTTGGAGGCTGCTCCGGACACAAGGAGGAGGAGGGCACGAGACGGCAGCGAAGCATCCCAGGAGATGAGTGGATCACAGCAAAGGTGCGGTCAGGGGGGTCAGGGAGGCCATGGAGCCCAAGGCGCCCAGAGAGGCCATCTGCCGCCACACGGGTCTGACTGCTGGTTGTTTTTGCTCCACCCAGGCAGGAGCTGAACAGTCAGGCTGTAGGAGCAGCAAGTCCAAAGAATGAGATTAATCGCTTGGTGTTGGGATTGACTGCTTCATAATCAATGTGAAAGTAGCAGCTCCTGCACTGCTATAGACTCGGCCTCAAAGTCGGGCTGCAAACAAGCTACCAATAATTCACGGGAAGCGTGGACTCCAGACAAGGGGCAGTCTCAAAATGCTTTCCTTTGAGAAGGGTGACAAGCCCCACACCAGACCTGGTGGTCACACTTACGCTCATGATAGAGCACACAGCACTAGTGTCTCACAGGAAAGGGCGAAGCACGGATTAACACACACGGCGAAGCAGACCTGTGCCCTCCGCACCTCAGCACCCGATCACTGAGCACTGCCAAGTGCACCCAGATCGTTACCTGCCTCTTCCCCTTAGCTGCGCTAACTCCAGAGGAACCCAAGTCATTCCTCATGCTGCAGACGCACAGAGCTTCTCAGTGCACAGTGGGAGCAGGGCGGCCCCCCTTCTCCCGCTTAAACAGCCTCCTCCTGCTCCCCGCCCTGCGCTGGTTCCCACCCCCACCAATGGGCTTCAAGCTCTTGAACACCGAATTCAAGTGTTTTCTTACCTCTGAATGTCTTCCCTTCCCTCTCAAACAGCCAAGGTGCTTGCCCTTCCCTTTGTGAACGGTGCTTCTGTGCCTGGGGTTCCCTTTCCTTATTCCATTGGAGAATATCCAAGCTTTCTTCCAGATGCATCTCCGCTATCACCACCCACACAAAGCCCCTTTCCACATGGATCTAGAGCTCTGCTCACAAGAACGGTGGATTCTTCCCACACACATGGGGTACTATATATATCACCTTCACTGTAGTAATAATTCCACGCCTGACTGTGCCCTCATCAAGTGCGGGGACTCTGTCTCTCCCCTCTGCATTTTCATACCATCCATTGGTACAATGAGTTCACAGTCAAGCATTGGTTCCAATAGAGAATCCTCAGTGCTCTCACTGCAGATTTGATCTTTCACAGAAACACAGGGAGGCTTCTGGGCCGAGCTCTGGACGGTAAGTGAAACACAAAGAAGCAGGAACGAAACCAAACCACCCTTCTATGAGGATTATCACTAACAGCCTTAAGCAGAGTAGAACGCTTCATTTCAAAACAGGAGACTGATCCTGACAACAAAGGGCAAGCCAGAGGGCAGAGTCCTTGTGTCCTCTTTCTCTGAAGAGGGATCTGTTTTCAGGGTCTTTTCTCCACACGTAGCACCTTGTGCGATGCAAATGCACATCAAACCCTCAGAAAATGCTTGCAGTAAGAAGGAGCGTTTTTATAAACACATATGTGAAACCCTGTGTTCTAAACTTGCCCTCACTTTCCCTTGTTGTGGGCCATGAATTAAAGTACGTAACACACAAATCAGTCAGCAGCATTAACTGATCCTAGCATTAACGAGCAGGGTTGGCTATGGGGATATTTCTCATTGTCTTGGGTCTTAAGCCTTACGTATTTACATGTCTGGCCCTTTTAACCCCCTTTCCTCCATGTAGATTTGGATCAAGGGCAGTTATTCTGGTGGTCATCTCAAGGTCAAGGACGCCAGCATGGCACAGTGTCCAGTGCTGAAATGAAACAATGAAAGAAGAAACCCACATTGTCAAAGTGCAGAACTCGGCCTTGGTAGCTACCTACAGGTTCACTGTAACGTATTCTGAAAAACAGAAAATACGCAGATCTGAAGTAGGGACCCTATAATCTGAGCAGAAAGAAGGAAGGTGCACTACCAGGTTTTTGCAGCTGTGTGGCACGGAGGAGGCGGAGGAGGTGCAGGCCAGTGACAGAGCCACGGTGGGGTGAGCTGACATCTCATCCACAGCCAAACTGCTCAGGGCCCTCGGATCAAGCTTTGTGCCTCGGTTCCCTTTGCAGGCAACCCTGAGTATTATCTCTGTAACAGACTGCAGTTAAAAGTAAGGGAAGGAACACATGGCCAGTGTCTGCTGCCTGGACAGCGCCTCCACAGTCATCGGACATGGCAGCTTTCAGGTTCCTGTGCTGTCATCTACGCCTCCACCCAGGTAGGAGCAGTCGTGCTACTGACCTGCAGCTGCAGGACACTGACTTCCCTGAGCTGCGTTTCTCACCCCTGAGCTGCAGCAGAAAGCGTCCCCTGGAGGGCTTTGAAGATACCTGGGTGCCCGGCCATCAGACTTTCCAATCTGCTGGGCCTCAGGGAACCTAGAACTGGCCTCTCTGACACGTCCCCACACAATCCTGGAGCACACTGGGCTGGGACCAGGAGTACACGACCACAGCTGTTGGATGATGATGCTCAAGTCATCAGAGCAACAGCCAGAAAAACAGCGTCCCGGGCCCCTGGTTTGGCATCTCCGAGGGCTCCCAGGAACTGGAGAATTGAAGAAAGGAAAGACAGAAAGCAGGCGGGGTTTGCCAGAGGTCCCCGAGCAGAGGCCTGGAGCTGCCAGTGGTTGGGCTGAGAGGCAGTGTCATGCAGGAAGCAGAAGGACCCCCCCGGGGGGCCCCAAGACCCAAGCTGTCAGAGCACAAAAGCTCTCCTTGGCTCCAGGGGGAAAAAGTGGCCCATTTTAGAAATGACAGGCTCTCATCACCCAAATGGGTGGCACATTCGAGGGAAAGGAAGTAACGTAACATCCGTGCCACAGCAGAGAGAAAGGAGTGAGAGGGAGTCGAGGACAC
Organism: Hydrochoerus hydrochaeris; assembly: GCA_004027455.1. Classification (NCBI taxonomy): domain Eukaryota; kingdom Metazoa; phylum Chordata; class Mammalia; order Rodentia; family Hydrochaeridae; genus Hydrochoerus; species Hydrochoerus hydrochaeris. The sequence continues at coordinate 20,471 of PVLA01016081.1, forward strand.
CAGACAGAAACACCAGCAATAAATAAATACGCAAAGCTTCCATGACGGGTCTTGTACGTGCAGCGCCATATGATTCACGCCTTTACTCCCCACCACGCCCGACAAGGTGAAGCAGTGTAACCATTCCTACTTCATTTAGGAGGCACAGGAAAGTCTAATGACTTTCAGCCCTTGGCTGAAACAGGACAGAGCCAGGATTTGACCCAGGCTCATTCTACCTTCGCTCTGAACCTTCCTGCTGCCTGGAACCTTGCATGGGGATAAAATTAAGAAGACCAGACATAGGCAAAAGGTGATTTATTAGCACACTTCCAGGTGTCAACTCGAGACCTCTGTCCCCTTTCATGGTGTCCCTGGGTTCATATTGGCGCTGGGCTCTGCCCGAGGCTGGGCCTGTAGGAGGACTGCTGTGCTGCCCTTTCCTAAACCAGGGTGACCCGAAGGAAGGCGCTGACCACGCACACCGCTTCGTGCTGATTTTCCTAGATACCCCACAGTGCAGAGCGAGAGTCTCGCCGTAAATTATGTCTCCGGCCTGTGCATTAGTGCTGGCTGCTCTCCCACAAACAATGTCAAAATCATAAGCAAATGGCACAGAGTCCATGACAATATGTAAATTACTTGTAAAGTGAACTTGATCTTGTGTAATAAATGCTATTTGAATCTTAATTTGCTAACAATATTTTAATGTGGTAATTGAGGTCACAGAAGACATGAGCGAAGGCTGAAACCATCCATAATTGTCGGTTTTAAGCAGGACAGCACTTCCCAGGTTTAGAAAGCATTCCGAGGAATTAAAAGGCAAACACGCTGCTTTCTATTTGTGGTGAGTGGTTGGTGAAATGGAAGTGCAGAGAGACACGGTGTAGCATAGACAGAAATGGGTTCAAAAGCGTATCAAAGGTTTCCTCCGGACGTGAAATGTCCTGGGTCAGGTTCAGCATCCCTAAATCACCTAGACCTTTTCGCAGTGAGATGCATCACATAGCTGTGAAGCGCTTAGCCCCAGCTTAGTTCTTACTAGGGCGGGCAACTCCTAGTCTGAGCTTGCATGGTGAGTCACCAAGGCTGTGTCTTCTCAGGAAAAGTCCTCGTCGCTGCCCACCCAATCTTCTTCCCCACTTTTCCACTGAGCTCTGGGGTCAGTGTCAGCTTTGGCATCTGTGAAACCAGCACTCACCGTGAAATCGTGTTTTCAAGACAAAGGGTCAAAGCAAGCGCCCTGAGTCTGAGACATTAACTGAGCGTTATGATTATCAGGTCACTGCTGTGGGCAGTGGCCTCGATGCTCCTCCACCTCCTCCTCCTCCGTCTGCTCTATTTCTGTGCTCTGTCTTCTTGGAGGGGCTGAAATCTGAAACTCCAGTGTTCTTTCTTCCACCCAGCTCTGCCTTTGGCTAACCTTTCTCCAAAGGCAGCGCAGACTGGGCGAAAGCCAGGCTTGGTGCTTGCTGCAGACCCCCCATCCCAGCTCCCGGGTACTTGGCTCTTACTGAAGACACCCCCCATCCCAGCTCCCGGGTACTTGGCTCTTACTGAAGACACCCCCCATCCCAGCTCCCGGGTACTTGGCTCTTACTGAAGACACCCCCCATCCCAGCTCCCGGGTACTTGGCTCTTATAAAGACCCCCCCTACCCCAGCTCCCTGGTGCTTGTTTCTTACTGAAGACACCCCCATCCCAGCTCCTGGGTACTTGGCTCTTACTGAAGACACCCCCATCCCAGCTCCCCGGTAGCC
>PVLA01016082.1:0-22192 GCA_004027455.1 Hydrochoerus hydrochaeris
GTTGCAGGAGCCCAGGGTGAGGCTGAGGACTGCAGAAGGAAGGCTGAGAGCCCCAGTGTCCAGTGTCTTCGCAGGCACCCAAGCGCGTGGACGGTAAAAGTGTGTGTTCTGTGCAAGGGTTAATTTTGTCCGTTTTATGATCTGGATTTTGTTTCAGTTTTTAAATCTCTTTTCACTTGGCCAGTAAACAGTTTTTCCGGATGTACGTTGTCCATGTATTTTCCGTCTTCTATTTTTGTGTGCACGTGTACTGAGCTATAGAGTCGTAGATCCAGTTTCTAGTTTTTAGTTCTTTATTGTGGGGGAAATGTGACTCTTTTTTTTCTTTTTAATGACTGTGACTATTTTTGGATACGTATGATATTGAAATCTTTGTGTTTCTAGAAAAATTGTTAATACAAAAGTCTCATCACATCCAGCTGTACAACAAATGGAATGTGTTTTCAGAGTCCTAAGGGAAAGGAGTGTGAACATGACAGGAGTAAGTCATTCTGCCCATCGTTCCTAGGAATCCTTCTATCATCATTTGTAATGTTTTCAAGATGGATTGAATGAGTTACCTGTTTTAGCTTTTCAAAAAAAACAAAGAAGAAATTTATACATTAAATGTAATGCTATTCAGTACCTCAGTTGCCTTAACTCTAGGAGAGATGTATGCCAAACTAGAAAAGCCAGCCACCCTGCAAATAACCCATGGTGTTTCTAGACCACTGTGCTTCTCCACTTCAGAATCAGTAATATCTCCTGTCTCAGCTCCACTTTCACCTGTGCTGAGGTGATTACCCTTCAGCTCACCTTCTGAGCCCTTTATTGTCCAGAGCAAATGTGAGGCAATTGAATCACGTATATGATGCTCAGTAACATTAGCCTTGACAAGAAACCGTTTTCAGAAACTAAAATATCACATTCTTTTTTGATTAAAGATTTTTTTTTCTGGGCAAAGTGCTTTGTAGCTTTCTCAATTACTTTCGTCCCAAGTTTACAACTAGATAACATAGAAGCAATGAAAACACGAAGGTCTTGAATCAGTAATTTCAGGATTTGTCACTGAATTATTTTTCCCTTCTGCACTGAACATTCCTAGAAACCTATGACTGCATGTGAGTAGACTGAAGCAGGAGAAAATGACAGCAAATGTGACTGATAAAAAAAAAACAGAGAAAGAATGCTTCCTCAGTGGAAAGATAGTGGATTTTTGTGTCCTGTTACTCACCTCCCACCTACTCCAGTGTCTTTTCTGGGTTAATTCTATGCATGAAGCTGTGTTGCCCCCTCCAATCCAATCTCATGACAGTTCCTGTCACACTGGATTTTCCTAGAACGTTTAGACCCCTTTATTATCTCTTGCCTTGTGTATTTGATTTTGCTTTTTTGGATTTAAATTCCTCCAAGACAGGGGCCAGAAAGTCTCCTACTTTGCAGACACGTTTAATAAAGAACATCTACTGGCTGCTCAGCAATTGTTAACATCTGTGGCTACATAAATCTAATTGAATGTGAGCCTCCCGTTTTGTCATTGTAGCATAATTAATTTATTTTCCAAAGTAAAAATTTAAATAAAGAATACAAATAACTTAATTCATAAATTAGTAAATGATTTTAACTCTTCTAGTGTCCTTTCACCTGCAGTACATTTGCCAGTCACTGAATGAAAAATTCCCGAAGGCACTGTCTTGTCCCAGGAGCACAGATTGGCAGACCTTCATTCTTGGAAGTAATCTGCAAGTCTGTAACTGATTGAAAAATTCCTGATGAGTTTCAAATGCTGTTCTCCTTGGCCCTGAGGTACCTGCTGATCCTCCAGTAATAGCTCTTGAGGTGCAGAATTGTCATGGTGTCCTTCATGGTCATTCTTTTGTTCTCCAGTCTTTCCTGTAGGATCGTTGACTTCAGATGATCCATCTGCTAATGGAGTTCAACAAGGAGGTTCTGCACAGTGGTCCCATTCCACACAGTGGTAGAGATGTTTTTTCTGAAAATACCCAAGATGCTCTGAAGCATCTCTTGGATGACAAGAGCAGCCTTCTTCTTCTGGAACTGCTGTGGTTGCTTGATGTCTCTGGAAACTTGCAATCCATCCTGTCTTTGTGGCAATATTCAGGCTTTCCTGTCAACTGCTTCAGAAGTTCCAGACAGGCCAAATTGCTGCTGTGCTGTTGTTGTCAGAGTTGAAGGAAGTTGTAGCTTAAGGCAAGAGGTGTGGTGAAGGACAGCAGGAGAGCGATTTGGAGGATGCACCTGCTGGCCATGATGAGAACCAGAATGGTGTTTTCTTTTACCTGCACCGTGGAGCAAAGTCTCCAAAAATCTGCAGTGTGAGTTGGCTTCCTCAATGGTTGCTGTCTATTTATATGGGCTGGTCCTCTCTGTTTCACAGTAATTTACCAATTTTTTGCTCCCTTTCATTTTTAGTTTATCATTTTTTTTTTACAACTTTTCACCCCATTTTTGGCTCCATTTGCAATAACAATCAGAACCCAATTTTTATATATTGTTTAATTTGTAAGAATTTTTAAAACTTAAAATGTAAGCACCTGTATTACAGAAGGTGATGTTTGTTCAAGGATGTTGGTCCACTGCTCTCTTGCAATCCTTTATCTTCTTCTTACTTCCCCTCATCTGAACCCCTTTCTTATTTCCAAGATTGTCCCTTTTAGATACATATTATTTCTCTTTATTTTATTCATCTATTTATGTATGTTTTAGATTTCTCATTAAAGTAAATATGTGACAAAAAATTTAAGCTCCTATTTTGTATAATATATGTAATACAATCTATATTTTGTATAATATATATATATATTTGCAATATATATATTTATAATATGTGTGAGGGAAGAGATATACAAATTGATGATTTTTTTATTTATTTAAAGGTATTTATTTATTTATGTAAAGGGTGGAGGTTATACCGAATTCCAAAAAAAAAAAACAATTAGTAATCATTAGTTAATAATTTACATATTGTCCTCTTATAAATATTTGTTCAAGTGACAAAATTAAAGCATACAAAGTAGATAATCAAACAGTGAGTGTATAAAGAGCTACACATGCATGAATCTCTGCATGTGTTTCTATACTTTCTGTATTAGAGGGAAAAGCAAAACTTAGCAAGACAAAACAAGCCAAATTCCTATAAAAACATGAAATCAAAAAGTTGTATAAAAGCACAGTAGAAGGTGATCTACAATGATTACTGTGTTGTTTCTTATTATCTTCAATAGAATGTCTATATCATCAGGCATAATTAAATATAGCAATACAATTGAGTATGGCAATACATAACAATATTAGTAAAATAATCATTGTAGACAGTTTAAAATTCGAAGCTAAGTAATAGACAAACCAGAGTGGATATTCTAGTGGATCTTGTCATCTTAAGTGCAGTTGCCTATACTCTCAGACTTGATACTATTAATCATAACAGCTTTGAAAAAAAATGTATCAATACAAAACTGTGATCCAACAAACCAGATTCAATTACGATCAGTCATGGTAAAACAGTGTAGGTTTTACAGAGGTTTAGATTAAGTTAAAGGAAATTAAGGATGATTACTGTAGTATGCCCTGTTATTTTTGGAATTACGGTCTGTGCCCTCAAATGTAGTACAGGTAGAATGACTGGAACAGAATATAATACATCTAAGCAGAGTGATGTGAGTAATATGGGTGTCAAATCCTGGTGCACTATTAACAATATAGCATATTATTGCCATCTATGTTAGAGTTTCTAGTTATCCTTCTGTGCCTCATTTCTGCTATGCTATTTTTCTGCCCCTGTTTGTCTAGTTTTCACCTTCATTCTACTGCCTGTGCTACTCATTGAGGCCTTTCTGCCACTTACTAAAGTCCTGGTATTTTTTTTCTCTCTCTAGAATGTCCTTCAGTATTCTCTGTAAGGTTGGATTGGTGGTCACAAACTCTCCCAGTTCCTCTTTGTCATGGAAGCATCTTGTTTCTCCATTAATTTCTAGTGACAGTTTTGCAGGGTACATCAATCTGGGCTGGAGGTTATTTTCTTTCAGGACTTTGAATACTTTGCTCCAAGCTCGTCTTGATCTGATGGTCTGTGTCAAGAAGTCAGCCGTGATTCTGATGGGCTTCCCTTTATAGGTAATCTGTTTCTTTTCTGAAAGGGCTTTTAATGTTCTGTTTTTATATTCAATTTCTGGTATCTTGATTATTGTGTGACTGGGTTTAGCTCTGTTTTGGTTGTAGGCAGCTGGAGTACTGTATGCCTCACACAACCAAATGTCATTTTCTTTTCCCATGCTTGGGAAGTTTTCCTTAATTATTTCTGTGAATAGCCTTTGTAATTTGCCTGTATATATTCCTGCTTTTTTGTTCACATTTCTTATTCTTAAACTGTAGGTTCTCTTGTCATCTTCCAGCCTTTGTATTGTTACTGCCTGTTTCCTTGTTATTTTTAAGAGATCTTTCCTTTCCTGATCACACACTGCAAACTTGTCTTTAAGTTTTGATAGTCTATCCTTGGTTTCTTTTAAGGGATTTTGCCTGCTTTCATTGGAGTTTTTAATTTCCTGGCAGTCTCTTTGAATCTGCTTCATGTATTCTGTATTTTCCTTATATCCTTTATTGAATGTTTCTCTCCTTTTTTTGTGTTTCTCCCTTATTCCATCTGTATGATCGTGACAGATGCTTCCTGAGAGCATGTGTTTTATTACTCTACTCATATCCTGCTTTTCCTGATATGATAATTCAGTTTTAAGATCGTTTACAAGGTTCTGAAGATATCTCTTACTATCTATTCAAGCCATGTCTGATGTTGCGTGTTTGCTGCCCTCAGTCTCCCTTGTTTTTCCTTCTCCTGGATTATGGCTGTCAGGGTTCTGGGCTTGGGGCCTCCTCCTTCCTCTCTCTCCTGTCATTGTCCTAGCTTCCTCCACACAGCGTAAAATGCAGGTCCCAGCCTGCTTCCCTGTTGGCTACGTTTCCTCTGAAGCATGCTGGTGAGGGACCTCCGCCCTCTCCTGCCTGCTTTTGTCACTGAGGTGTAAGCTGGCAATTCATATCCATGCTCCTCCCACACTGGGCCCACCAAATTTCAGGTGCCTTCACGGGCAATTGTGTGCTAGGCACAGGGAATCGATTTGGGATGGCTAATTGACTCCTGGCCAGGTGTTCAATAAAGCAAATTGCACAAATCTTCTCTGGGGAGACAGCCACCAACTGAAGTCACTGTGGCTCCCACTTCAGGCTCCTCCTGCCAAGTTCCAACATGGTGCCCATTTGATTGTCCCTTCTTGTGGCGGGGGTCTCATTCCCATCACTAACTGTGGATTAGGGAAGGTCTCTTCACCCGATCTGCTTTTTGTTTGGCTCACCAACCCCTGACTTCAGTGCTGTTGTGCTTCCTGTGAGTGGTGGCAGGAACAAGTTTGGGTGGCTCTGCCTGCCATTGTGGATTCAACTGGTGCAAACTTGGTGGGTCACAGTGAAAACACTGTGTCCGGTAATGTTTAGCAGTTTCAGTTGTAGTTCTGAACAATTTGACCAGCTTTTTTATGTTTTAATTTCTTCCTGTGTCAAGAGGATCCATCTCCCTCTGTCTGGGTCTCTCCGGGGTGTTTTATTTTGAAACATGAGTTGTTTCTCCTGAAAGGCTTTGTATTTTGTTGGTCAATGATCAGCCATCTTGTCTTCTTCACGAATTGAAGATTTGTAATGTTTACTTGTAGATTTGTGCATCAAAAAATGAGGAAATATCTGGGATTAAAGAAAGGACAACAGAGAACTTGAGAACCAAAGACCCCCCAATGGCCTAGAGATGTTAACCGTGAATGCAGTCCCAGAATTGCAGCAGAACCTGGGTAGGGTTTTGCAAAAATTGTGATGATAGATTAGGTTGGAGGTTGATTGTAAAATTCTGTGAGTCTTTGGAATGAGAAATTGTGAAACCAACCAGCCAGGACTTCTTTTAGGCATTGAGAAGAAGCTACTGTGGATGGAATCAAATTTGAGCACAACAGAAGTAATGGGCACAAGGAAAGATCATTTTAGGGCAGTGTTGGTGAACCTATGGAATATGTGGTTTTTCTTTTAAGACAAAAGGTGTTAACTGTATGAGTTGTTTATTCTAAAGTAAAAACTTCATTATTCAACTTGAATTGCACTGTTGGCTCTTTGTAATAAATAAGTGGGTCTTGGATTGTAGTTTGGGCTCCTGTCTGACATAGGTTTACCATCACTGCTCTAGGGACTGAACCACTTAGAAAACAAGCTGATAACTATTTTCACAAAAGCAAAAGAAAAAGGAAGTCTTAATGAATCCACCATTACCACTTTATAGTTCTAAACACATGGAAAACAGAAAAGTGTGAAATGTAATCTAATACAAATTTAGTATTAGGAAGAAAGAGTCCTAGACTAGTTTATATGAAACTCATGAAAATCTCTCAGGAATACGTGTGTAAGTCACTAGTGTAGCATATTGTCACCTGAAGACTTTTAAGATACTAAGAAATTACATAAAATAATCTCAACAAGAACTCTAACATGTCAGAAATGGAGTCAGAGATGTGGGAAATTACCAGGAATGAAATAAAAAACTACATATTCATAAATTCTACACAGTCACAAGACAACCTGCCATCAGAGTAAATGGTTCAGCTCATAGATAGTTAGCAACTAGAATGAAACAGTACAAAAAATTATTATGTACTGACTATGGAGTATTTCAAGTGATAGCAAACTATTTGATGTTAATGGGTTGATATAACATTATATGGGTCTGCTTATGAGGCAAAAATCCAAAACTTAGCAAACATTACAGAATACTACAAATAATGTTGTAGGAAAGGTGATCTTTTTTGGTCAAACTCTGCTGCCAGAAATAAGATAGGAAAGATAACTGTGAGTATAGATGATAAATTTTAGTATGACAAAGATGTACAAAGCTCTAAGGTCAAATAGAAAAAGCAGTAACCAAGCATATTTACAATCACAGTGACAGGGATAATTTTCTTTTCTTTCAAATCGCTGTAAAAGTTAATAATCATCCAATATAAAAGTTCATAAATGGTCAGATTCTAAGTATAGAAATTTAAGGTTCTGATCAGCATAGGACAGCTTGGTCAGTGTTAAAGATATACAAATATAAATCAAATTATTATTAAAGTAATCATTTTTAAATAGATTTTCCAAGGATGTAGGAATTACGTGTTGTAATATGATCCACTTACTCATCCTGTATAAACTTATTTAAACCTACTGAAGCGTGGTAATTGTTAAAATTTTTTTAAATATTTGGAATCATGTCTCCCTTTCTGCATGACAACCTGAGTGTGGCTGTGACTCTGCACATGAGCAGGTGGGGTCTGTGGCTCCTGTGATTGTGTCTGTGCAGGTGTCTGTGGAAGCAGCAGTGCTGCATGTTTTTGAGGCTGTGTCAGAAATGATGCTGTAAGGTCTCCTTTGTTTACTGGCATCTTTATTGTTAGTTAGCCACCATGTGAGTGGTCTGACTGACCCGAGCCTGTATTCTTGAAGGAAGCTCTAACTAGCTCACAAGCAGGGACTTTGTGGAAACAGGTGTTGAATTTCAAGCTTTAAAATTTAAAGCTATGGAATTATCCCTTTGATTGGCAGTACCATTGCTAGAAATAAGTTATAATGCTCCCTACATAAGAGGGGCTTGTGTGTGAGTATTTCTGCTATACACACATGAAATATCTGTAAATGTTTATGATGCTATGATAGAAACAAATGGAATATGCATTGATACAGAATTACTTAATATGGTATAGACAAAATGGAAAACTGTTGAGCCATGAAAATAAAGATTAGCTGATATAGAGCAAAACACATATATATATAATGAAAAGATATGGATATTGTCTTACTTGTTCTGAAAATTGAGAAAATATATGTAAGTATGCTAATATATGCATATGATCTTTTACTTTAGTGATACTCTCTCAAATATAAATACAAGAGCAGTTGCTTGAAGGGATAGTGCTGAAGGGATGAAGATGCAGTGTGATAGCAAAACCTATTGCTTTTTACTTAGTACCTATCTAAATATTTGTGAGTGAGGTTTTTCCCCTTGATAAGAATGTACCTCAAAGAGAGTGGCTTTAGGTTTCTTCTTAATGTGGTACACTTGAGAGAATTTAATGTTACTAAATGTCACATTTCCTCAGTCTTTCGTTTTTTTTATTTTTGGTACTAGAGATCAAGCTCCTAACCTTGTGCTTGCCAGGTGGGCACTTATGCCCCTGTGCTAACTCCCCAACCTGTAGTTTTACTAAAGTTTAATCTTCTGTTTTATTCACATTTAAATATTTTCTAAACTGAATGCAAATTGCTTGTATCTTTACAAAATATAATTACATAGGAGAAATGAAAGCTTTCACCAAGCAGCCCCATGGGGTGACTGTGGTTCTCAGTCTTAAGAAATGTTGAATATGGTCATACACTTTGGCTGTTCCAGCACATACCTTCTAAATTAGTGCCTACTTAGTAGAGAGATATGTAGAAGAGTGGAAACTGTCTGTCTGTGGGCTGGAGTCACAAAGGATCCCTTTGAGAGCTTGAAATCATGGCAATGTCCCATGAATCACCATCCATCATGGGTGACCCAAGGGTCTCTGCTTAAAAAGCCCAAGGTCCAGTACTGGCAACTGACATGTCTGTGCCAAAAGACTGAAGGATCTGTGCCAGAACCCTGAGGGATCTTCCCTGGAAGCCAGAATTTGACATCTAAGATGAAGAACAGGATTGAAGCTCACCTGAAGAAAAAAACAGCCAAAGCTCTTTCCAATAAATAAATAAATAAATAAAAGTTGCAGATACTCCTCTGAAGAGAAGCAGATCCCAGAGAAGCTCTTCTAAGGAAGACCAACTGAAACCCTTCCCATTTTCCATGTTATACCATTTTGAACCAGTTCTCCTTAAATTGGTCTTCCATGCCCAGAACCTTGTTGACTCAATCCAGATAGGCACTCCCCACTCAAGTTGACTGTTGTTAATCAATTAACCACCACATCTCCAAAAGGCTGCATTCCCAGGAGGGAGATATTGGCAAATGGCAGAGCTTATGCAGCCATGGCTCAGTAGGTGCTCCTTAGGCCTGGATTTGTGTGGCCTGTAAGTGGATTTTGACAAGCTGGACTCTCCTCACTCTTTTGCTCTCTGACTCTGAGGTGAGCAGTTTTGTTCCTCGACTCTCTCCTTCCATAATGTGCTTCCTTACCACAGGCACAAAAGCAGTGGGGACAATCAATCATGGACTGCTTCCACAAAACCTATGAATCAAAATAAATCTGTTCTCTTAAAAAGTTAATTAAAAATAGTAATTAAAAGCTAACTAATACAAGGTAGAAATGCTAACTACCATGTATTGTATAAATGCATGATTATGGCTCTCTACCACATGAAATGTACAAAAATTATGTCATTTAAAAACCAAAAATAATGTTATATTGAAAAACCCATATAAAATGGTGCATATAGTAAGCTTTGGAAAAATATGTAGAAAAAAACCATTGAAAGAGAGTATATCAACCCTTTAATAGTATTTTTATTTGTCTTGTGAAACTTGATGTTTAGGACTAAGGATGTAGCTCAGTGGTGGACTACTTGACTACAATGTATAAGACTCTGGGTTCTGTTTCTAGCACTGTTAAAAAAAATGGAAATGTAAGGTAAATTCACCCTTTTTACCTTACATGATTTTCCAATATTCTAAGACAGACCAGCTATTCTTTTGTAATAGACTAATTTGCACCCAAAAAGAACTCATTAGCCATAGTTTTTGAGGTTATTCTTCCTTAACTATGTGTTTTATTCTCTATAGCCTTTTGACCCTTGCATACCAGCTTTTCTGGATTTTAGAAAAAAATGAGTGTTTAAACTAGTAAGGTTTTTAAAAACTAAGATCATCCCTCTGCTCTTCTCCTTGTATCTCTGTCAGTTATTGAGTATTGTCCACCTGTTTTTTTCAGCTATCTGCTTCATTAATTAAAGTTTTTAAGATATTAAGCCCTGTTGCTTGATATTTATTCCTCTTCCCTTGGCCAGGGATTTAGCTGAATGACATAATTGCTTGCCTGAGAAATGCAAGGTTGTGGGCTCTATCCCAGGTACCAAAAATAAACAAAACAAACATAAACACCTGCAAAATTCCTCTTCTGGTAATGTATCATCGCTGTTATGTCTGTTTATAATGCTTTCATGTGTCTTCCAATTTTTGTATTTTTGCTATGTCATTTAGTGTGCCTTATCATTTTCCTACTAAATTAGGCTTTTAAAAATGTGTTGATGTGGCTTAGAAAAAGTAATCGATAGTCCTATGAGTAACTCTCAGTTTTGTTTTGCTTTTTAAAAATACTTTTATTCCCTTGTGTTTTTTGTCTGGTTATTGTGCTTTATTTTATAGAAAGAAGTAAACAAACTTTCATAACAAAATAATTGGAGAATAACAATAGGTAATGCATTGTGTATTGATATCTTAAGTGAATCAGAATATCATTAGTTAATTACCATACAGGATATGGGCATAAAATATTCTCCAAACAATATTAGCACAAAGCCTTCTTTTCAATGGACTAAGAGAAACTATCACAAGTATTTTTAATTATTTTTTCTTTTCCTTTCCCTCAGGACTCAATATATTAATGAGTCTATGCCACTGGACTGTGAAGTTTACCAGTGTTTGCCAGGACATCTCTTTCCCTCATCCCTATTTCTCCTTCCCTTACCCATGGAGATGGGTGTGTTCTTCACCCACAAAGAAGAGTAGAATGGTCTGCAGTTCGTGTTCTTTTCAGTGTGGTCAGTTGGTCTCTCAGGTAGGGCTGTGAGTAACTACTTTCTCCCCAGGTCAGATCTTGTTAGGAAAAATGGGACACTACACAACTAGAAGCACTGGGAGACTTTTCTGTGATATTTACTAAGATAGGCAACTGTAAAAGTGTAAGATCCACCCTATACCTGGTTCTTCTAAAGCTTCAAAGTCTTTACTTTATGACTTCATCAATTTAAAGTTTCCGTTCACATTTCCCTACCTTCCTTCTAAATGTGCAGTGGTTCCCAAATGCAAGTCCGTGTTTCCAAGCAGCTGTGACTCTTGATTCTCATCTATCTTTCTCTCATATCTTGCCTATTTATTCATAATACTATTAAGAAAAAAAAACTTTGTTTTCATTTGTTGAAATATATATATATATATATATATATATATAACACAAAAGTGTACATGTTACCATTTTTGGGGGCTTTTCAAAAACATACCTTGCAAAAATATTCTATAGTTGGCATAATAAGTTTTGTACTTTCTGAGATTTACTCAAAGATATTTTTTACTTTCTTATGGTTATAATCATGAACAATGTTCATTTTCAACACATTTTCTAATTTTGAATATGAATAATGTGCATTCTGATATATGGTTATTTTTTAAACAAATTTTCATTTTTACTTTCTAAAATGGCAAACATCCATACATAGAAACCGAATGACAGGACCTTTTTGGTCTACATAATTTTAAAGTTATTTTAACTTTGTGACAATTGTTAGTGAAAACAAAGGGTTTGAAAATTACTGGGGAGCAGCTCAAGATGGCCAATCAGTGAGGAACACAATACAAAGCCTCCCAGGAGAAACAACTCATATGCCAGAATCCTACATCCTGGAGAGATCCAGACAGATAAAGATAGATCTTATTGACACAGGAAGAAATTAAAACGAACAAAATCTGGTCAAACACACTGTCTCGGGGCTACAATTGGAGCAGCTAAATTTCTGGTCACGGCATTTCTACAGCTACCCACCAAGTTCGCACCTGCCAGAACTCACACTGGTCTGAATTTGCAGCAGCTGGCAGAGCTGCCCAACCTCATTCTTGCCACCACTTACAGGAGCCACAGCCACGCTGAAGTCAGGGGTTGGTGAGGCCACTGGAGATTCGAGCATGGGAAGGGACCTTCATTAATCCATGGTGAGTGCAGGGAATGAGACCCCCCCACAGGAAGGGTGTGACCAAATGGGGGACATGTTGCAATGGGGCAGGAGGATCCTGAACTGGGAGCGACAGTGACTTCAGTTGGTTGCTCCCTTCCCAGAGCAGATTCCTGGCTTTAGCTTCGACCAGGTCACTCCCTTGGCCAGACCTGTGAGCCACCCCAAATGGATTCCCTACACCTAGCACGCACTAACCTGTTGAAAGCTCCTGAAGTATGGCTGGCCTTGTTGGGAAGGACAGGCATATGCAACTGCTGCTTACACCTCAGTGACAAGAGCAGGCAGGAGAGGGTGGAGATCCCTTGCCAGCATGCTTTGGAAGAACCATGGCCATCAGGGAAAGGGACTGGGACCTCCACTGCACACCTGTGTGAAGGTGGCTGGAGCCATGACAGGAGAAGGAGGCAGGAGGAGGCCCCGAGCTCAGAACCCTGAAAGCACTGATCCAGGAGACAGAAAAACAAGGGAGACTGAGGGTGATAAACGTGCAACTTCAGATGTGGTTTCAATGGACATTAAGAGATATCTTCAGGACCTTGTAAATGAGCTCAAAAATGAAATATTAAATCTTGTAAATCAGATAATGTGATCTTCAAATGAAAAAGGATCAAAAGAGATGAAGTTCACTGTATATTTTTGTTGGAACACTTCAAGAGGAAGTTCTCACAATCAAAAATATACATGCACCAAATATGGGAGCAACCAAGTATAAAGACAGATCGTAATGTGCATGAAAAATATCCAATAAACAATTTTAATGGGGACCTTCTTATGTAATTGTCAAAAAGAGATAGGTCGAGTTCACAGAAGGCAATTATATCCCAACTGAATCAAATAGTTGAAGAAATGGACTTCATAGGCGTTTAAAGGATACATCTAGCCATCTCCAAGTGACTAGTAGGGACCTGAATCCACTCCCAGGAGCCAAATGTGCATGAGTTGATTCCCAGTGCATGGGGCAAGTTTGAAACATCAATCTCAGCTGTTAATCCCACACCCAGGGTCGAAAATCACCTGAGGATGCACGGGAGGCCCCCAGGCATAACTGGCCATGCCTGATGACCTCCAAGTGGCTAACACGGGCCTACTTCCAGTAATGGGAGCCAAGAGGGGGCCATGTTATTCTTGGCACATGGGGGAAGCTTTGGAACATTGCTGGAAAACCAGAAATATAGGAAAATGACAAAACAAAAGAGCAAAATGCAATCTCAAACTTCCAGGCCAACCTTAGAAAGCCTGGGAGACATGGACATAGAAGAAAATGTAAGCCATACACCTGAAATTCCTCAAATGATAACCACTGAAGTAAAGAATCAATTGAAGGAAGCTATAAAAGAACTCATATCATAAATAATCTCCCAGGAAATGAAGAAATGACAAATGTAATGAATGCTAAACACATCTAAAGAAGACATAGTTAAAAAATAAAAGGAACAATGCAAAAAGATGGAATCCCTGGGGGAACAATATATGAAACAACGAGATTGTATGAAACAGATTCAAAGAGATACACAGGAAATCAAAACTTCCACTGAAAGTTGGCACAACTGCCTCCATGAAAGTGAAGTTAGAATTTCACACCTTAAAGACAAGATTGTAGGTAGTGAGCAGGAAAAAAAGAAAGATCTTTAAATAGTAACAAGGAATCAGGAAATAACAATTCAACAGCCACAAGATGATGCAAAGAAAAACAATATAAGATTGGTAGGTATAAATGAAAAAGAAGATGACAACAGAACTGATACCAAGAAGCTGTTTACAGAACTAATAGCTGAAAATTTCCCAAACATAGAATGGAAACTTACATACAGATAAGTGAACCATAGGGAACTCCAAATAACCATGACCAAAATAAAGCTACAACCAGACATATAATAATCCCCATCCCAGAAATCCAACATAAGAACAGAATATTAAAAGCTGCTAGAGAGAAGAGACAGATCACCTATAAGGGAAAGCCTATCAGAATCACAGTACACATCTCAACAGAAACAATAAACTCAGGGAGAGCATGGAGTGAAGTATTTCAGATCCTACAGGAAGTGAGCTCCAATCCAGATTGATGTTCCTGCAAAACGGTCCTTCAAAATGGATGGAGAAATAAGATACTTCCATGACAAAGAACAGCTAAAGAACTTCATGGCCAACGAATGGACCCTGCAAATAATACTGAAAGACATTCTAGATAGCCATAGGAAAAAACCACAAAGCAAGGCAAACAGAGTTTAAAGGTAAAAAATCAACAGCAGAAAGATAATATGTCAAAAGTAAACCAATGTGTATGTTATAACCATTAATGCAAATGGCCTCAATTCACCAATTAAAAGAAACAATAGCATAATGGATCCAGAAACAACATCCAACCATATGCTGTATACAAGAAACCTATCTAATCCAAAAGGAAACCTATAGACTGAAAGTCAAAGGATGTAAAACAATACTTCAAGCAACAAGATTCCCCCAAAGAGCATGTGTAGCTATTCTGTTTTCAGACAGTGAGAACTTCAAACCAAGAATGATCCAAAGCAATAAAGAAGATCACTATATACTAGTTAGGGGAAAACTTCAAGAAGAACAGATAACAATCTTAAGTTTGTATGCACCAAATTTGGAGCACCCAACTATATAAAACAAATATTAACAGAAATGAAAAACCAAATAAGCAATAACACAGTTAGAACAGCAGAGCTTAAAATAACATTGACATAAAGGGACAGATGAACTAGATAGAAAACCAGCAAAGAAATAACAGAACTGAATCACACCTGTGAACAAAAGGTCTTGGTGGATATATACAGAGTGTTCCACCAAACAACATCAGAATATACATTCTTCTCAGAGTCACATAGAATGTTCTCTAATAGAGACCATATACTAGCCCATAGAACATGCTTAAGTAAATGCAAAAAAACAGAAATTGTCCCTCACATGTTATTGGATCATACCACCATGAAATTAGGAATTAATGACAAAGGAAACTGCAAAAAACACAAACACATGGAGATTGAAAAATACACTCCTGAGCAATCAGTGGGTCATGAAGGAAATTAAAGAAGAGATTAAAAAATATCTGCAAGCAAATGAAAATAAAATATATCTTACGTTAATCTGTGGGATGCAGTGAAAGCAGTCTTCATAGGAAAATACATTGTGCTGAAATCCCACATCAGGAAAAGAACAAACACAAAGAAACAACCTGATGCTACACCTCCAGCATCTAGAAAAAGGAGAGCAAGTCAAGCCCAAAGCCAAAAGAAGGGAGGAAACTATAAAGGTCACAGTGGAAATCAATGCCATAGAGACTAAGAAAACAATACAAACATTCAATGAATCAAAGAGTTGTTTCTTTGAAATAATAAAATTGAGAAGCCCCTAGCCAACTTTATTTAAAAAAGGAAAGAAAAAACACAAATGCATGCAGTCAGAAATGAAAAGCATGAAATCACTACAGACCCTGTGGAAATACAGAAGATCATCCATTCCTACTTTGAAAACCTCTACTGTTATAGATTTGATAACATAGAAGCAATAGATTCCTAGAAACATATGAACTACCAAAGCTTGATCAAGAAAATGGAAAACTGCTGAAAAACCCAATTTCAATCAACGAAATTGAAAGTGTAATTAAATCCTTACCAACAAAGAAAACCCCAGGTCCAGACAGATTCACTGCAGAATTCCACAAGAAATTCAAAGAAGATTTTATGTTGACACTGATGAAACTCGTCAATGAAACTGAAAGTGAAGCTATTCTCCCTAACTCATTCCTGGAAGCTAATGTTACTCTTATAGCAAAGCCTGAGAAAGACCCATCCAGAAAAGAGTGCTACCGGCCAATCTCCCTAATGAAAATAGATGCAAAAATTCTCAATAAAATACTGGTAAACAAAATGCAACAAATCATCAAGAATATTACATGCCATGAGCAAGGAGATTCATCCCAGGAATGCAGGGATGGTTCTACATAAGCCAATGAATACATAAGTCACTTCATTTCAGAGTCAATGAAAGAGTCACATTATCATTTCTATAGATGCAGAAAAAGCTTCTGATAAGGTCCAACACTTACTCATGTTAAGAACCTTAAAGAAAATTTGAATAGATGGTCTTTACTTCAATATGATGAATGCCATCTATGACAAATCAATAGCCAGAGTTATATTAAATACCCACAAAATGAAATCCTTTACCCTAAAATCAGGAACAAGACAAGAATGTGCATTATCACCACTCCTATTCAATACAGTGCTGAAAATACTAGCCAGAGCAATGAGACAAGTGAGAGAAATAAAAGGAGTAAGGGTAGGAAAAGCAGAAGTTAAATCATCATTATTTGAAGATGACATGATTCTCTACATAGAAGACCCCCAAAACTCCATTGAAAGACTCCTAGGTATAATAAATAAATTCAGTAATGTAGCTGGACACAAAGTCAACACTCAAAAATCAAGAGCATTCCTATACACTAACAACAAAATCACTGAGAGAGAAGAGAAGCCACACTTCACAATGGCATACAAAAAAAAAAAATGAAAAACTTAGGAATCAATCTAACAAAAGTAAAAGATCTATTCAGGGAAAATTTTAACACCCTGCTAAAAAAACCAAAGAGGACCTCAGAAAATGGAAAGATATCACTTGTTCATGCATATTAAAACATTGGGAAAATTTCATTTCCCCCAAATTAATATAAAGATATAATGCAATCCCAATCAAAATACCACTAGCATACCTCACAGATCTAGTGAAACCACTCCTAAAGTTCATCTGGAACCAGAAGATACCTAGAATAGCAAAGCCAATTCTAAGCAACAATGGCAAGGCAGGCAGCATTACAATCCCAGACTTGAAGTTATCTACAAAGCTACTGTAATAAAATCAGTATGGTACTGGAATTAAAACAGTCCTGAAGATCAGTGGAATAGATTGGATGATACAACTACAACTACAAATACACTCAGCCAACTTATCTTTGATAAAGGTGCCAAACACATTCACTGGAAGATAGTTTCTGTAATAAATGATGCTGAGAAAATTGGCTCTCCATATGCCAAACACTAAAACTAGACCCATGCCTGTCACCATGTATTGAGCTAAAGTCTAAAAGCATCAAAGTTCTAAATATTAAAACAGAAACACTGAATCTATTGGAAGAGAAAATATGTAGAAACCTTGAATACATAGGGTGAAGTACAGTATTCAAAACAATCAAATCACACATTGAATACTTCACTGAATCAGTAACTGGGATTATATCCTATTAAAGGGTTTTTGCATGTTGAAAGAAATTTCCAGCATAGTGAAAAGAAAACCCACAAATTTGGAAAAAATCTTAGTAACTGTACCTCAGATAAAGGACTTCTGTCTAGAACATATAAAGAATTAAAAAAAAATCATATCCCTGAAATTTAAAGTCCACATCCAAAAATAGGGATCTGAGATGAATACAGAGTTCTCAATGAAGAAATACAAATGGCAAATAAATAGATGAAAAAAATATCAGCATCGTTGTTTATTAGAGAAATACAAATTAAAACTGCAGTGAGATTGAATCTCACTCCAGAAAGAACGGCCAAGGTAAAGAAAACTAAACAACAAATGATAGAGCGCTGGTGGGAAAATAAGATGTCTTCTAAAATGTTGGTGGGAGTGGAGACTGCTGAAACCACTATAGAGGTCAGTCTGGAGATTTCTCAAAGAGCTGGGATTAGAAGTTCCATTGGACCTACCTATTCCACTTCTAGGCATATTCCCAGAACTGAAAACATCATACCACAGTGATATATGTGCACTCATGTTTACAGCAGCTCAATTTTTATAGCCAGCTCTTGGAAACAACCTAAATGCCCATCAACTAAGCAGTGGATAAAGAAGATGTCTTATTTTTATATAATGGAGTACTACTCAGCTATAAAGAATGATCACATTGAGATATTTATAAGTAAATTGATGCAACTTGAGACTATAGTCATAAGTGAAATAAATCTATCTATATGTGTAAATACTATATTTTCTCCCTAGTGTAAGAAATGGTAACAGTACATGAGATACAAAATACTCAATAAATACAGTGAAAGGATAGGAATCCATTTAAAGGGGGAAAATAATATTTCAGGGTAAATGAGGAAAAAGAAAAAGGAAGGGAAAAGAAAAAATGTTTAAAATTATATAAACCCACAGCATAGCTAACATGATTGTGCTACAAATCCTACAAGGTCTTGGAAAAAAGAGTTAAGATAGGATTGGAACAATTGTGCATATTCTTGTGTGGTGATCTGAGGAACTCTAGAAGATCATTATGTAAAATTATTACCCTAGTTATTCTCATACAACCTTGTTTTGAAGGCCTATATTGTCAGTGTTTTGGGCTCTTTGCTGTTGTTATTTGACTTTTTCCTTTTGTGTTTTTCTAGGAATTTGTTTTGTTTTATTTTATTTCATTTTTCTAATAGAGAAAGGATAGGTATACATAGAGACTTATACATGCATAGAACTTCTCCTACACAGTTTGAGAATTGATTATATAGTGTATGCTGAAATGAACAGCTACTTTAAAGAAAATGAGACACTTTAGTATGCAGTGCTGATTCTGTAGCATCATGCTGTGAAATCCAGCAATACTAGTATTTTTTGTTCAGAGAGATTTTAGTCTTTGTTGTATTGTTTAATTTCAACATACATGAAGGTTTGGACAGCTATTTTGAAGAGAATGAGAGAAATTAAGGCAGCCATTGCTGATTTCCCTATTGTCTGGTTTTGAAGGTCTAAAATGCCTTTATCAGTCTCTTCTGATCAGATACTACTACTTGGTTTTGTATGAATTCATTGTGTGTGGAGATATGGACAACTATTTAGTAGAAAAAAAGAGATAATATGATGGCCAGTGATGATCTCCTGTTGTCTTGCTTTGAAATCTGTGTTAGCTACATTGTTTTCTTCTGATCTATGTTGTTCTGTATTGTTATGTTTAGTTTTACACTCTTTAAATTAAATTTAAATAACATATATCTTCTTGCAGTTATGGTGTAGAGCATATGCATATTTAAGACATACAAATATATTAATTCTGTGAATATTTTAATATTATTAAAATAAAACATTTATGTTAAAAATAAGTGTTTACAGTATGTTCATCCAGATGCATTCTAATACACATTCTTCTTAGCTAACATGGTACATTCTCAAAAATACACAACATAAAAGCCCATAGAACATGCTTAAATAAATGCAATTATATCATGCATATTATCCTACCATAATACAATGAAGCTGAAAATTAATGAATGGCAAAAAAGCTCAAAAAACTTCATAAGTACATGAAAATTAAATAACAACCTCATGAACAATGTGACAGATGAAATGAAAGAAAAAGTAATATATGTGATCAAATGAAAATGGACATAAAACATTGGAAACAACAGAACATAGTGAAAGCAGTCCTAAGAGGGAAATACCTAACAGCAAATTCTCACATCAGAAAAATGGAATGAACACAAATAACCTAATATGGCATCTGAAGCTTTAGGAAAATAAAAAGCAATTCAAGCCCAAAGCTCATAGAAAGGAGGAAATTATATGGATCTGTGCAGAATTTAATATATAATTCTATATTATTATTACATATTATATATAATTATATAGAGATCTATGTACTACAAACTTTAAAAATCTTTACTCTCCTAGAAGTGAAAATATAGAAGTAATTACCAATTTCCTAGAAATATATCAATTACTAAAAGTGAATCAAGAAGATTCAATAATTTTGAATAACCCAATATCAGTCAATGAAATTGAAAACATAATAAAAGCTAATCAACAGAGGAAAGCGCAGCTACTGGTGGATATACAGTTGAAATCTCCAACTAAAATTTGTAGAAGATTTAATGCCAGTACACCTCAAACTCTTTAATGAAATTGAAAGGGAAGCAGTTCTAACTCCTTTCTGGTATTACTCTGATACGAAAACCACAGAAAGACCCAGTCAAAAAACAGAACTACAGGTCAATCTCCCTAATGAACATACATGCAAATATCTTCAGTAAAATAGTAGCAAACAGCATGCAGCAAATCATCAAGAAGAATATACACCGTGACCAAATGGGATTCATCCCAGGAATGAAGGGATGGTTCAGCTTATGCAAATTAATAAACATCATATCAACATGGTACTGGCAAAAACATTCCTGAGGATCAATGGAAATGATTGGAAGATGCAGATAGACCCTCAGCTAACTTTGACATAGTGGCCAAAGTTTCTCTGGAAGAAAGGTAGCCTCTTTAGTAAATGATGCAGGAAAAATCAGCATTCAACCTGCCAGAGATTAGACCCATGTCTATTACCATGCACTAAAGTATAATCAAAATGAATCCAAGATGTAAATATTAAAATAGAAACACAAAACCGACTAGATGATGTTGTAGGCAGAAGTCTTGAAGACATAGGGGTGGTTCATGAGTAAAATGCAAATGGTGCAGGAAATACTGTAAAGCATCATCAACTGGGATCTCATCTTATTAAAAACATTTTGTAGATCAGAGAAGGAAAAGTTTTAGCTAAGTATCCCTCAGACAAAGAACTTATATCTGGAACATATAAACTGAAAACTAATGATGCCCCCCAAAATGAAGACCCAGTCCAAACTCAGCATGTGAGATGAATATGCATTTCTCAGATCAAGAAATATGTGAAATATGTGAAACAATGTTCAATATTACTTTTCATTGTAGAAATGTAAATTAAAAGAACACTGAGATTCCATCTCACTCCAGAAGGCATGTCTGTCATGAAGAAACTAATTAAGAACTACTTGTGGGCTCTGGAGGCAAAAGGAATTCTTCTCCAGTGTTGGTGGAAATGTAAGCTGGTGCATCCACAGTGCAAGTCAGTGTGGAGATTTATCAAAAATCTGGGATTGGAAGTCCTGTTCAATCCATGTCTTCCTCTTTTTGGCATTTTCCTAGAAGAATTGAAAACATCATACCATTGCAATATAACTGTACCTATGTAAACATACAATATCTAATACATTGCATGTTGTCATTTTAAAAGTAGTTGCTCAGATTACAAGATACAAGCATGAGAACATGATCAAATAATGAAAGCACTAACTATTCTTTTTGATGAACTAACAGATTCATAGTATAATTATCTGCTCTGGATATGTGTGCACAAGTTGTAGTAGCTAAATCTTAGAAATAACCCAAATGCCCATGTCCTGTGGAATGCATAAAAAAGATGTACTATTTCTATACAATTGAGTACTACTCAGCTAAAAAAATGGATAAACTCAATGCTTTTATATGTAAATGGTTGTATTTTGAGACCATACTCATAAGTGAAATACATATGACTCCCATTTGTAAACATCATATTGTCTCCCTAATGTAAAAAAGTGAAAGGATAAATAAGATTCAAAATGTAAAATACATATTGTGAAACTGAAATGGAAAGAAACTCCTCTTAGGGAAAGAAACCTGAGATGGGGTAAATGAGGAAAGAAGCGAAAAGATTAAATACATGTATTTGTGTGTGCATATATATATGTATATATATGCACACACACATATCATGAATAGCTAATTATGTTACTAATCTCTGTAAGTTCATCCAAAACAATAGTGATCATTCTCTCATGCAAGTACTTTTAAAATGACAACATGCATTGTATTAGACATTGGTAATCATTATTTTGTTTTGAAATAATAAATCATTATTATTATTATTTTGTTTTAAAAATAACAGAAATATGTAGTTTTCTCTAGGTCTTTTAGTCTTCATTTTAATGGTTACCACATCATAGAATCTTTTGTTAGATACATTTTTTTTGCTTTTCATGTGTGATTTGTTTTTTATTATACTAGTGTCATCCATGAGCTCTGTAACTGGTGTTGGAAAGATATTTTAACCCTTCTGTATAGAAAGGCAACCAAGAATCTTCCAGTGTGCACACTCTCCCAGACTTGCAATGTTGCCAGACATGGACCCACCCAGTACCTTCCACTGTGTCCCATCAGGACCCTGACTGTGAGATTCCCAAATTCACCATCTTAGTTATGGGTGTCATTCAGGCCTGAGCTTGGATTTACTTTTCATTTTGGGTACTAGGCAGTTGTCTGGCAAATATGTGTAATTCTCACAATCCCTTATAAGGGTTGTGATGGCATTTGTTTCTTTCAAACCAGCTGGATGAAGGAATACCTAGAGAAATAG